>JAVJIF010018927.1:0-73857 GCA_038442645.1 Agave tequilana
CAATTTACACACTTTGTGTTCTTGTCCCTTGACTATAAATCCTTCAGGTTGCTCCATGTATATTTTTTTTCATTTAAGTCGCCATTTAGGAATGCAGTCTTGACATCCATTTGATGAATATCTAACTTGTGTAATACTGCAATCGCAATTTACATCAGAATGGATGCTATTCTTGTTATTGGCGAATAAATATCGAAGTAGTCAAGTCCTTCTTTTTGTCGATAATCTTTGGCTACTAATCTATTTTTGTATTTATTGATAGATCCATTGAGTTTTATTTTTTTTTTTGAAAATCCACTTACTCCCAATTGGTTTACTATCAGATGGCAAGTTTGTCGATTCTCAAGTGTGATTACTTAGGATGGATTCTATTTCGCTGTTTATACTTCTTTTCGCATTTCTATTTCTGGAGTAGACATAGTCTCTTTAAATATTTGAGCCTCGCTTTCAAGCGCATATGCTATGAAGTCTGGACTAAAAGATTTTGAGATTCTCGATATCTGACACCTTCTTGATTCAACTTTCTCATTAACTGTAGGTCCACTGGGTCGTTCATCCCTAAATGCTATTTCATATTTTTTCCCTCAAAAGTCTTGTCTTTTGCTAGTTTATACATAAAGATGCCTTTAAAGAACATGACATCTCTGTATTCATAATCATATTTATATAATATCAAGATTTCTAATTTGTATACCAGAAATCTATAGGTACTGTATTTAAGGCATATCCTATGAAAACGCAGTCCATAGTTTTCATTCCCAACTTGGTCATTTAGGTAGTGGGGCCAGTACCTTTGCAAGGCACCCCACATTTTGAGATAATTATATGAAGGTGGTTTCCATACCATAACTTAATGATACAAGACCAAGTTTCTTGTGTAGTACTGTATTTAGGATATAATTTGCAGTTAATAGAGCTTCCCCTTACAAGTTCTGAGGTGCACCAGAACTTATGAGCATGAAATTTACCATCTCTTTTAGAGTTTCATCTGCTGAGGAGTGTATGGTGCTGTGGTTTGATGGTTTATACCAAATTAGCATGTAACTCACTAATTCATTTGATTCATATTCTCCGCCTCGATCGGATTTTAGAATCTTTATATTTTTGTTGAGTTGATTCTCAACCTCGCCTTAATAAACATACTCATTGCCTCATTTTTACTGCTTAAAAGATATACATAGCATATCTTGTACAATCATTAATAAAAGTAATAAAATACTTTTTTTCGCCTCTTGTTGGCACAAATTTTTAGTCACACAAATCGCTATGAATTAACTCTAAAGGTTTTATATTTCGATCAATTGAGTAAAATGAATTTTCGCGAACTTGGCCTCAACACAATCTCACACTTACGAATTTCTTCCAAGTTGAGTTAAGGAATATATTCTTGATTAAACAAGTTTTGTAAGGACTTGTAATTTACATGCCCTAATCTAGCATGCCATAAATATAGGAGACTCAAGCAAATAAATAGAAATTTTTTTCTTTATTTATGAGCTTTGGGTACAAATACATAGACTTTTTATCCACTACAGTAACATTGGCCTTGAAAAGACCATCAATAAGATAATTCTTGACCACATATTGTTGGCCCAAAGCCCATCACTCTAGTTTTGATGATGATCAACTCATGAAGTTACAGTACTAATGATCTTGTGTTTAATTAGTGTCAGATTTATGATCAAGATCTTAGTAGGTGTGGAGCTTCAACAAAGGATTTAAAGTCACATTTTGGAGCTAGCACCGGTTGATTCACGAGCCTATGCATCAAGACCACATCAAGTACTCAAGAGGAGTCGAGCTCGTTGGATTGCTTTTGGACCAGTCAAGATGATGAGAGACTTCAAGGGAAGACTTCAAGATCAAGACTTGTGTCTAGGTATAAGATTTAGTTTTAGAAGATTTTATTTTTTAGATAAAATGTAAAGGATAGAATAGTTGGTGGATTGCTCAAAAACATATCACACACATACTCTTGATTTAAATGTCTTTTCATAAAAGAATTTCAGTTTAGAAAAGACTTTCATTTTTGAAGAATACTATTTTGGTTTTTTGGTGTTTTCTTATATACATGTTTTAAACCAAAACCATATTTAGAGCTTAATGCCAAAACATAGAAATTTCATCTTATTTGTGTAGTGGATCATATCCATACACACTATGCTTTAATGGATTCAAATATCTTATTTTTGTATCATGAAGAAGTTTGGAAAACAAGTTTTAGAAAAATACAAGTTTTCAATTGAGCCAATATTTTCATATTACAAAAATAGTTCAAATCTTTTATAACATGTCTTGATTTTGTGCAAGCATGTTTGTTCATCAAAGTATATTGGTAAAACTATTTTTGCAGATTTTCTGTGAATTTATGGGATTTTTATGTGAGCCTAAAGACCAAGTTTTTTTTAATCCCTAGTTCAGACCTGACCTGGCTTCAGCCGTCGACCGACTCGGTCGACCGACGCGCCACAGACGTGCACGCCAGTTCTATAGGATGGCCGGCTGACCGACCCGATCGACCGTCCAGAGAGCTCTGCTCTCTGGAAAGGCCCCGGCCGACCGCGCGGTCGACCGGACAGAGAGATTGCTCTCTGTATCCTGGCTCTGATACCAAATGTAGGATCACCTAGAGGGGGGTGAATAGGTGATGGCTAATCTAATGGTCACTTAATGCCAAATAATGCGGAAGTATAAACTATTATGACCTAAACTAAACTCTTACACTAAACACAACGTATAACACAAGAGTGTTGCCGAATTTCCCGTGAAGGGCTCTGGACAAACTCCTCTAGATTCCCCTTGATAAGGATTGAGGTGCCGCGTTGGCTCTCTTGGTTAAATACAAGTGTTAGCAAACAATCCCAAGCAAGTATAACAATAAGCACACAATATATCAAGCATGTAAAGATAAGACAAGTAATAGCATGCAAGATATAAACAAGAGACAAAGAGAGAGAGAGAGAGAGAGAGAGAGAGAGCAATTGCAAACACAATGCATATGCTTATGTTGCACACCACGATCATACACATACACATAAGCATGCTAGGGTGTACAAGTGTACACATTGTGGCCGCAAAGGCCATTTAGCAAAATTTTATTTTGATAAGATAAATGCTTTAAATTTTGCTAAGAAAAATGTTTGGGTGCCTTATAAACTAACCCCCAAGGACCCAAAGAAAATGGGTACCAAAGTCCCCACCTTTTGTATTTGATGTAGGTGAGGGCTCTCACATAATGTGAGAGATTTGGTGCCTTGGTGGTGATTGCATGGACTACAAGGACATACATTTGATGCACCGCTATCAAGGAGTTTTGGTGGGATGACCACCATGCTTGGAGCTTTGGAGTTGGTAACAATCTCTAAACTCCTACTTTTTATGTACATGCTTTTTAAATATATCATATTCATAGCATGTTCATGTTTTGTGTTCTTATGTGCTTCATGTGGTAAAAACATGCTTAGATGTAGTTTTTATCAAACTTGTATTATTCATGTACAATAGTGAGTTACATTTGATTTATATATATTTGCACTTCATGCTCATTTGTACCCACTATATGCACATGTATAGGCTAGTTTTGATGATTCTCTCATTTATACATGCTTTGCCAATTTTTATGCTTTACTTCATGTATATGTATTTTTTAATTCAAATCTAATAAATATACATGTTTACCCTTGAGTCTCTTGCCTTCATGCAAATACATTTGATAGACTCTTTTATGTTTGGGATATGTATGTGTATTGTTAGTTTTGGATAAATCATACATATACCATGAAGATTAGTGTTTTAATGAAAAATGATTTTTCATTATTAAAATGTGACTTATGATCTTTTTGAGCTTAAATGACTATTTTCATAAAATGCTATTTACATGATTTTTTAACCCTCACATCTTCATTTATTATTTCATGACTTAGTTTTCATGATCATTTTGAGCTTTATAGACCATGAGTGATTAAATCTTTATGTATTTAGTTGTTTTTTATGAAAACATATGATTTGATGTATTTGAAGGATTTTTAACTAGTTGTTCAAAACTATTTTATACTAGTTATTTATTCTTCAATTAGTTTATAAGTTATACACATGATCCTATTTTTAATCCATTGGATAAATTCTTTTGTATTCTCAAGATTTGATGCTTCATGAATTGAATATTAGTTTAAATGTTAGTTTTTGTCAACACTAGGATTTATACTTGTACATATTATGGGTCACAAATAAATCTATATATGGTTGGATTTGATTGCTTATTTGTGCCTATTTGGTGTGCTAGTATAGCCTTGTTTTGATAATCCTACATTTTTAAACTTGTATTCCCTTTTTGGATTTATTTTATGATCATGTGTTTTCATTTCATGTATATGTTTATTTTGCCAAACTTTAAGATATACATGGATACCTCTTGAGTCATTTGCCTTTCATGCATTCTATATATATGGACTCAATTGTGTTTAGGGATATGTGTGTATACTTCTTGTGTTGTCAAAACATACATATACCTTGGAATATAATTTTTTTTAATAAATAAATTTTTTTGGTAATTTTTATGTTTTCAAAATTTATGATGATTTTTATATTGTCTCATTTAAAGGAATATTAAGCTTTATTGCCATTTTTATTTTATTCCTTGATTGAAGGATTCCGTACTAGTTTTCAAACATTTTCATTTAACTAGTTCAAGTTCTTCATGTGTAGATTATATGATGTATACACTTAAGCTTAATTTTCATTGGTATCATTGGATATTTTCAATTGATATCAATTTGACTCTATTTTTGTATATACTCATATTTTGTTCTCTTATATATGTATGTATCAATTTCAATTGTACTCATTTTTCATACATATATATGTTTTGTATTTGTGCTTGAGTTAAAATCGATTTACATGTTTAAAAGTACAAACTTTGTTTATGCTAAGCTTACTTCAAACTTTTTAAGCTTATGCATTATGTTTTAAAATTGGTATCAAAAATTAAAAAAAAATCATGTTTATTTGATATCTCAAGATTTGTTTTATAAAAAATTCAAATTTTTGATTTGTATTGCCTATATGCAAGGAGAGCTTAACATCTCTTCTACATATAAATTCATGTTGAATGTATTGTATATTGAGGAGCTTGACAACTCTTCTTTATGTGGTACAAGTGTGTAGGGGAGCTTCACATCTCCTCTTATGCATTACATATTATACGTTATGTGAATTAGGGCTTGTCATCCCTCTTTCATGTAATGTATATGTATAGGGAAGTTACTTAACCGTCTTCCTCTTCATAAATGTATATCGCATATAACCTTTTATTGATATGTTTGATTTGACCCCTTTATTGTTTTCTTTGTTTATGACAAAAAGGGGGAGAAAAATTTGTTGATTGTGTTTTACCCTTTTGTTGATGATTGACAAAAAGGGGGAAGATTTGATTTGTTTTATCTCCATACATTTGCATACATGTTTATGAGCATTCATTGCGTTTTTATATTGTTTATTTCTATGCATGAGTTAAGGGGGAGCTTCTTTGAAGCTTTACTTTAATCTATGCATATATAACTTCATGAGTTTTGTCATCATCAAAAAGGGGGAGATTGTTGGCCCAAAGGCCCATCACTCTAGTTTTGATGATGATCAACTCATGAAGTTATAGTACTAATGATCTTGTGTTTAATTAGTGTCAGATTTATGATCAAGATCTTAGTAGGTGTGAAGCTTCAACAAAGGATTTAAAGTCACATTTTGGAGCTAGCACCGGTTGATTCACGAGCCTATGCATCAAGACCACATCAAGTACTCAGAGAAGTTGAGCTCGTTGGATTGCTTTTGGACCAAGTCAAGATGATGAGAAGACTTCAAGGGAAGACTTCAAGATCAAGACTTGTGTCTAGGTATAAGATTTAGTTTTTAGAAGATTTTATTTTTTAGATAAAATGTAAATGATAGAATAGTTGGTGGATTGCTCAAAACATATCACACACACACTCTTGATTTAAATGTCTTTTCATAAAAGAATTTTCAGTTTAGAAAAGACTTTCATTTTTTAAGAATACTATTTTAGTTTTTTGGTGTTTTCTTATATACATGTTTTAAACCAAACCATATTTAGAGCTTAATGTCAAAAACATAGATATTTCATCTTATTTGTGTAGTGGATCATATCCATACACACTATGCTTTAATGGATTCAAATATCTTATTTTTGTATCATGAAGAAGTTTGGAAAATAAGTTTTAGAAAAATACAAGTTTTCAATTGAGCCAATATTTCCATATTGCAAAAATAGTCCAAATCTTTTATAACATGTCTTGATTTTGTGCAAGCATGTTTGTTCATCAAAGTATATTGGTAAAACTATTTTTGCAGATTTTCTGTGAATTTATGGGATTTTTATGTGAGCCTAAAGACCAAGTTTTTTTTTAATCCCTAGTTCAGACCTGACCTGGCTTCAGCCGATCGACCAACTCGGTCGACCGACGTGCACAGACGTGCACGCCAGTTCTACAGGATGGCCGGTCGACCGTCCAGAGAGCTCTGCTCTCTGGAAAGGCCCCGGTCGACCGCGCGGTCGACCGGACAGAGAGATTGCTCTCTTTATCCTGGCTCGGTCGACCGGCCGGTCGACCGATGGCTCAAACGGTCTGAAATATGACCGTTGGCCGGTCGGCCGGACGGTCGACCGACAGGCCTGACAGAACCCCAACGGCTAGTTTTTCTGAGCCTATAATTTGGGGGTTTGGGCATCGTTTTCACCAAGATTTAGAGAGTATTTTTGAGCCAGTTTTTCCAATCCTTTTCAGAGGTTTTTATCCACAAATTTGAGAGCAAATATTTCCAATCAAAAGGGAAGATTTTATCAAGATGTTAAAAGAGATTCTTTGAGTTTTCCTCCACCATCTCTTTCCTTATTTTTCTCACACAAACACTTGAGCTATCCATTAATTATTCATTCTATAGGAGTGTTGTAGTGAGAGTGTTTATTGGTGATCAAAGTGTTTAAATCACCAAGAGATCTTTTCTTGTTTCTTGAGGAGGCGGACGAGTGCGTTCGCGGTTGTTTCGAGTTCGGGTGCGAACTCTTGGTTTGAGGTGCGGCCTCGGCAGCTTGTGGGGCTTGCGTGTGTACGGGCTAGAGAGTCCGAGAGCTTGTAGGTGTTGCGGCACCGGGTGATCCATTGGGATCGATTATAGTGGAAATCCTTCGTGTGTCGAAGGCGGAGATGTAGAGCAAGTGTGCTCGAACCTCGAAACAAATCCCTTGTGTTTGCGATTGCTCTCTCTTTGTCTCTTGTTTATATTTTGCATGCTATTACTTGTCTTATCTTTACATGCTTGATATATTGTGTGCTTAATTGTTATACTTGCTTGGGATTATTTGCTAACACTTGTATTTAACCAAGAGAGCCAACGCGGCACCTCAACCCTTATCAAGGGGAATCTAGAGGAGTTTGTCCAGAGCCCTTCACGGGGAATTCGGCAACACTCTTGTGTTATACGTGGTGTTTAGTGTAAGAGTTTAGTTTAGGTCATAATAGTTTATACTTTCGCATTATTTGGCATTAAGTGACCATTAGATTAGCCATCACCTATTCACCCCCCTTCTAGGTGATCCTACACATATATGCCATTCTTAGTAAGTACAAATTTATCAGATTTAAAGACCATTATAAAGCCTTTCTTACTAAGAGTTGAACCGGATATCAGGTTCTTACGGATATCTGGAACATGCAGTATATCGTCCAGACTGAGCTCCCATATGTCTATTTCAGTATGACCTTCCCTTTCCCTCAACCTTAGAGACGGCTGAGTTACCCATGAAGAGTTCTCATCATGCTACAGTTTTTTGATATTCAGAGAATAATATTTTCTCAGAGCAGATGTACCGAGTAGCCCCATTATTTATCCATCAATCTTTATTGTTGGTTGTCAGATTCACTTCTGACACCACAACTGATAGGCTTGGCAATGCATGGTCGGTCAGTTTGCTTGTGGATGATCCTTCTTATTCTTTTTTGGGACGACTGCGGTATTCATTCGCCTTGTGTCCCTCTTTGTTGCAGATATAGCAAGTTTCTTTGAAGTGCTTGTTCTTACCTTCTCGGTCCTTATCTTTGTACCCCAGGGCAGTCTTCTTCCGCTTCAACCCTTTGAAAGTAAATGCTTTTTCCTTTATGTCTTCGATCACATTAGCCTTGGCTTCATAGGAGTTCTTGTTGGTCTTTTTCTCAGACTTTCGGTTGTCCTCCTCAATCCAAAGCCTCACAATGAGATTTTTCAACTTCAACTTCTTAGCTTGTGCTTTAAGTAGTTCTTGAAATCTTTCCACGCAGATGGGAGTTTCTCCACTATAATTGCAACCTGAAAAATTTCAGGTAGAATCATACCTTCAGCCTCTATCTCGTGCAGATAAGTTGAAATTCTTGCGCCTGACTGATCACAGTCTTGCTGTCCACCATCTTGTACTCCAAAAATCATCCCACGATGAACTACTTAGTACCGGCATTCTCAGTTTTGTATTTCTTATCGAGACTTGCCCATAACTTCTTTGCCGTTTGGATAGAACCGTAGACATTGTATAAAGAGTCATCTTATCTATTTAAAATATATTTCTACAAAGAAAGTCACCTTGTTTCTATACATCAACTATAAGATAGAGTCTCCCAGTTCCGGGTTCCGGTGGATCCTCTTGCAGGAATCTGGCCAAATATAGAGTGGTCAAGTAGAAGAGCATTTTCTGTTACCGCCTCTTAAATTCTGTGCCAACAAATTTTTCTGTCTTCTCTGACTTCGGATTAGGAAGTAGAGCAGACACTAGAGTCTGAATTTGCATATTTGGTGCCTTACTCGTACTATCTTGATTATTCTCAGACATCTTTTGTAATTTTAAGCAGAGTAGAAGTAAAACTTCAAGTAGTAATTGTCTTAAGATTGTTAGATCTGACAACTAATCAATGTCACCAATCTAATTGGCAAGGTCGGTGAATATCACTAGGAGATTTTTTGTTCAATAGAATGTTTTTTAATTATAGAACTACCTTTCAATTACCTTCCTTAGTTAAACATCACTGGTATCAGTCAGTCTCAGGATACAATAATATTTATGAACATTAATATTCCAGCACAACCCCTGTAAAAAGAATATTAGTTCAATTATACAACAATAGAGTGATGTACGCATTTAGCGAATCTTCTTAAGACAATTACATCCCCGCTATGGTGCTAACAGATTATTGGACGCTGGTCTCTCAAGATACAACACTCCTTCACGGTATTTGGATAGCATTACCAAATCACCGTACAGTCGAATCATAGTTAATCAGTAGCTTCATTAGTTGAAATTTAACAGTGTTGGATGAAGACAAATTTCAGGGAGAATATTTGTCTGAATATGAAGAATTATTCACTCTAAGGAAAAGGAGGGAGATTGAAAAATTTATGTCTTAAGAAGCCATAAATTCAGACAAAAATTCTGTTTCTATTACATAATCTGTTGAATTTTCTATTCCTTCGTTTAGATCAAATCTTTAACAGATCTTTTATAGACTCTGTTCTGTATGCAGAAAGGAAGAGGAGAAAGTCTTCTGTTTTTCTGTGTTTTTAGAAATGACGAAGAGGAGCGCTATTTATAACGCTTTTGGGCCCTATTGGACGAAAGCGGAGCAATTGCGGCGGTTCCTGTCTGAACAGTTGCAGCGGTTGTGTCCGAACCGTTGCAGCAGTTCCGTCCAACCGTGCACCAATGGATTAGGGTAGCGGTGGATCTGCATCCAAGACCCGCGACCCTTTAGCATCCATGTGGCCCGGTCAAAAAGAACCGAACCGGGTTCGCACCCGCATGCGCACCCAGGCCCAAACCTGGGCCCGCGCGCGCGTATTGACATGGTTTCCCCCAAACGCGCATGAAAACTTCAATAACCCAAAGGGCACACCCTTTGTTCCCATCTTTCCATATTTAAACACTTCAACTTTTCACTCCATATCCAATGTGGGACTAAATATTTTAGCTACCTTTAGTCCCCTTTAGCTATTGAATTAGGCTAACTTTTGACTTGAATATCTCATTCATTCGATAATGGAATTGAACTGGTGAATAAACCATGTTTATCCCCAATAGAAAGAGAACATACTCCAACTATTATCCGATTGATTCTATCAATGGCTCTCGCCTATTCAGCTCAAAGATTCACTTCAAATTCTTTGTTTTCTCAATAATCTCCTGCAATGAATGGAGATTCAAGGAATTGAGACACTATGAGACTGACTCTATAGTGAAAGATACTTTAGAAAAAAACTGTATCTGGATAGGTGAACTAAATCTTGAACCTTCCATAGCAAAGCATTATCGGACTTACTGGCTAATCAGTGAACTAAGTTTTGAACTGTTGGCCGTCTGTGTAAGCCAAGTTAACAATCCTCACACAGTAACTTTTCAAAATAACTTTGGTTCTCGGTTGTGTCCATTTTGCTCCTGAATATTCTTAATTTTAGAGAGTATCTTTAGGAAATCATAGCCTCCATAGAGACTCCCAAAGAGCTGGCCCAGCTCTGTACTCACATAGGTGATCGTCCTATTAAGAGTATTTTACTCTATCTCACTTGTTTTAATAACAGATATAGGTATCATTAAAAGCGTTAAGCTTATCCCAAACCATTTGTAGAAAGCACTTAGATGCATCATAGGAATAGACTGAAGTCAAGCTCCTAAGTGCTTATTCACAGAGTCAATCATAACTAATTTTTCCTCTTGAACTTTGTTCTTGGGATCTCCAGTCGCTAAGTGAGATTTTCATTAACTGACTCGATATGGTTCGGCTTTTAGTCCCATTCTCCTTGATGCGTTGTTTATACGCTCTCCATTTAAACCTTTAGTAAACGGATCCGCTAGATTATCTTTTGATGATATAAAGTCAATAAAGATAATTTCATTTGAGAGCAATGCTTCACGGTGTTATATTTACGATGAATATGTTTGGACTTACTATTATATATAAAATTTTGTGTCAGAAATATCGCTATTTGATTATCGCAGTGAATACATATGGCAGGCACTGGCTTGGGCCGTAATGATATATCTTTCAAAAATTATGGAAGCCATTTTGCTTCTTCTCCAGCCTTATCTAAAGGTATAAATTCTGATTTCATTGTGAAACGGGTAATACATGTTTGTTTGAAAGATTTTCAAGATACCGCTGCGCCTCCAAGAGTAAAATATATCCGCTAGTTGATTTCGATTCATCAAAATGTACAATTCAATTAGCATCGCTGTACCCTTAAGTACAGGTAGATATTTTCTATATTTTAAGATATACTCTCTGGTTTTAAATACATAGCCTACTACTCGTAGTAGAGTAGTCCAATGACCATCATTAGGGTTACTAGTATATCTGCTTAGTTTGCTTACAACGTAAGCAATATTGGGTCTAGTGCAATTCATTAAATACATTAGACTTCCGATAATTTTAGAGTACTCCAACTGTCGTGTTACAGTTCCTGTATTCTTACGAAGGTGGATGTATGGAAGAAAAGAATTCATATTCTCTTTTATCCCATGTTCCTTAAATCTGTCTGTCATCTTTTCTACGTAATGAGATTGAGATAGACTGATTTCATCTGTTATTCTTGTAATTTTAATTCCTAAAATTATATCAGCAACACCTAGATCCTTCATATTAAAATTATTAGATAGCATCTGTTTTGTAGACTCAATAACCTCAATATTAGTCTCAAGTATCAACGTGTCGTCTGCATAGAGACAAATAATGATACATGCAGTCTTGACATTCATTTGATGAATATCTAAGTTGTGTAATGCTACAATTGCAATTAACATCCAAATGATGTTATTCTTGTTATTGACGAATAAATATCAAAGTAGTCAAGTCCTTCTTTTTGTCGATAACCTTTTGGCCTTGTTATTTACCGTCGATAGATCCATCATCGGTTTTTAATTTTCTTTTGAAAATTCACTTACTCCCAATTGGTTTATTGTCAGAAGGTAAGTTTGCCCAGTTCCCAAGTGTGATTAACATCCCAATGGAAGTTATTCTTGTTATTGGCGAATAAGTATCGGTGGATCGGGTTTTAATTTTCTTTTGAAAATTCACTTACTTATTACTGCCAGGAGGTAAGTTTGCCAGTTCCCAAGTGTGATTTATTTAAGGTGGATTCTATTTCGCTGTTTAAATATTTGAGGCTCAACTTCCGCATTAACTGTAGGTCCACTGGATCGTCCTTTTGTTTATAAAGGAAAGATGTCGTCAAAGAAGACGAATATCAAAGTACCCAGAAACCGGCTCGGGTTCGCACCAGCACCCAGGCCCAGGCCCAGACCTGGGCTCCAGAGCCAGGGTGGGGGCGGGCGCCGGCGCGCGCGCGTGGGCATGATTTCTCCCCAAACACGCGTGAAAACTCAAGTACCCAAATGACACACCCTTTGTTTCCATCTTTTCATATTTAAACACTTCAACTTTCTACTCCATATTCAATGTGGGATTAATGTTTTAGCTACTTTTAGTCTCCTTTAACTATTGAATTGGGCTAACTTTTAACTTGAATATCTCATTCATTCGATAACGTAATTGAACATATGAATATTCCCTGTTCATCCCTAATGGAAGGAGAACATACTCCAACCATTATCCGATTGATTCTATCAACGGATCTCGCCTAAATTCAGCTCAAAGATTCACTTCAAAATCTTCGTTTTCCAACAAGAATTACTAGATATTTTTGTTATTTTTCAATGAAAAATTAAAAAGGTTTATTACTGCGTCACTTAGATTAGCGTAGACTTGGCTTCAGCATAACTGAATCCTGACTAACAAAACCATTTGCTCCAGCTTCAGCCCACGAACAGCTCATGATTCGTAGCGAGCAAATCTCCAACAAAAAAAGATGTGTTCTGCTGGGATTTGTCTGATCTTGTCACCTTCACATTTACCTACGAAAGATTTGTTTAAGATTGTGTTTTAAGATTTGTTTCAAAAGACATTAAACTCATTATAAGAAAAGTTACATGATAAAGGTTTGATTTACAAAAGCCAAATCAATACAACCCTGAGACTAGCTGATTAATGAACATATTAATCAGTTACATGCAATTATAGCCATAGGTTTTATATGCAGAGCCAAAACAGTTGTGGTTGGTTGAAAGGTCATTTAGAGAGTGTCATTAATCATTAAGCCAAGATTTGTCCACATATAGTATTAGTGTCACATGTGGCCATGATTTGATTAGGTTTGATCCATAATATTAAAGCACAAATCAAATAAAGTTTTCTCAATTCTGATTGCAAGTCCATGACTTTGAAGTTTCGATAGAGTGGTAGAATTGCACAAATAAACCTTCATTATTCTCATTGTAGAGTCTATAACATCATTGTCAAAATGTCGGTCCCAGTTCATATCGACCGCTAGCACTATTAGTTCACTCTGTGTCAGACAATCGGCACACGAACTTAAGAGTTTTGATACAGTGATAGAAAAGATGATATCAATTAAATGACTATAAAATTCAAGTAATTTTTTTTTTCTAGTTAAACAAACAATGCAAAATTTTCAGCTGACGAGAAGGAACATTAGAAAATTGTTAACCAGTCGTTCCAAATCAGTAGAGTGATCCTCTCATCAATCCTTAATTAATGGTGCTGCTTCTGTTATCTATTCTACTGACATGTTGTCAGTATCAAATTCATAGAATCTTATACAGGTAACTTCACTGGAGAGAAAAAAGAGAGAAGAAGAGAAATTGAGGAGAGCAAGGTTTAGGTATTTGATCAAGAGCACAATTTGGGTGGCATACACATGTGATGTTGTCTCTCTCTCTCTCTCTCTCTCTCTCTCTCTCTCTCTGTGGCCATGGCCAAGATCTGATCCATGTGACATGAAATCTTGCTCCCAGTTGTAGTTGTGATTCTGCTGCTGGTCGTCGTGAATTCATGTGGCACACACAACGAAAACAAATAGAATTTGCAATCATTTGGCAACAAGCTTTGAGACAATTAAATACCCACTGGAGTTTGTTTTTTTGACTGATCAAGCAAGCTAAGGATCCTCCCGTCTACACGCAAAGAGGCCCGGATTCCCCCGCAGCTCGCAGTTCTGCCGCTTCACCGGCCACGGCCGCTTTGGTGATTTCGAAAAATAATCAGAAAGTTTTGCCTGATTTCAAATAATGAGTTAAAGTTTTTAAGAACTACGATAAACTGTTGTGAATTATATTTTTCATAAATAGTTTTGTGATTATTCTTGGGATTTTTACAAATGTTTGTGTATTGCACAATCAAGAATGACCGGTCTAATTAGTCAGGTCGGTGAAAATCAAATGGGATGTTTTTCGTTCCATAGAACGTTACTTAATTTAAGAACTACCTTTAATTCTCTTTTTAATTATACACCACATTCAATGTGGGATTAAAGAGTTTTTCACTCTTTTTTGTCCACTTTAGCTATTGAATTAGGTCAACTTTCAACTTGAATATCCTATTCATTTGGAAACGGAATTGAACATGTGAATATATCACGTTCATCCCCAATGGAAGGAGAACACATTTCAACCATCTCTCGAGCGTCTCTAATAACGGATCACACCCAAAATTCAGCTCAAGTTTTCTCAAAATTTACTTGGTTAACAATCCCTCACAATGAATAAAGATTTAAGAAAATAAACACACTATGAAACCGACTCTATAGTGAAAGACATTTTAGGAAAGAAACTACATTAGCAATGTAAACTAAATCTTGAACCTTTTGTAGCGAAAGTCTCTTACTAGTCAATTAGTGAACTAGGTCTCTTACTAGCCAATCGGTGAAGTAAGTCTCGAACTGTCAGCTGTTTGTGTAAGCCAAATTAATAGGCCTTACGCAATAACTTTTCAAATCAACTTTAATTTTCGGTTCTGTCCATTTCAGTCTTGAACATTTTTGCTTTCAGATAGTGTGTTTAGAGAATCAAGGCCTCCATAGAGACTCCCAAAGCCGCCCTAGCTCCACACTCACATAGATAATGTCCCATTAAGAGTAGTCTACTCTACCACATTTGTTTTGATAACAAGCTATCTGCATCATAAAAAGCGTTAAGCTTATCCTAGAATCCAACTGTAAAAAGCACTTGGGTGCACCATAAAATGGGTTGGAGTGAAACTCCTAAGTGCTTACTCGCAGAGTCAATCATTACTATTTTTTTCTCTTGAACTTAGTCTGTGGGTTATCCAGTCGCTAAGTGAGGTTTCCATTAAGCTGACTCGGTATGGTTAGATTTTTAGCTCTATTCCATTCGATGCGTAGTTTATACGCTCTTCACTCAAACTTTTAATAAATAGTTCCGCTAAGTTATCTTTTGACGCCACAAATCAATAGAGATAACTTCATTTGAGACTAACTGCCTAACGGTGTTATGTCTATGACAGATGTGTCTAAACTTACGGTTATATACAAAGTTTTGTGCCTTAAATATCGCTACTTGATTATCATAGTAAATGCATATGGCGGTCACTGGTTTAGGCCATAGTGGTTGAATGCATAAGCCATTTGCTTTTTCTTCAGTCTTATCCAACGCTATAATTCTAATTCCATTGTGGAAAGGACTATTCAAGTTTGTTTGGAGGATTTTCAAGATACGATCGCGCTTCCGAGAGTAAATATGTATTCGCTAGTTGATTCCGATTTCTCAGAGTCTGCAATCATATTTGCATTACTGTACCCTTCAAATACAGATGAATGCTTCTCATATCTCTAGGTATACTCTTTAATATTCTTCAAATATCTCACTACTTGTAGTAGACCAGTCCATGATCATCACTAGAATTACTAATGCATGCTCAATTTGCTTACAACGTAAGCTATATCAGGTGTAATGCAATTCATTAAGTATATTAGGCTTTCGATGATTTGAGATATTTCAACTGTCGCTTACCAGTTTTTGTATTCTTGTGAAGGTAGTGCGACGAAAAGAATTTGTATTTTCTTTAATCTCATATTTTTTGAATCTTTCTATTATCTTGTCCACCTAATGTGACTGACATAGACTAATTCCATCGGTGTTCTAGTAATTTTAATTCCTAAAATTACATCAGCAACACCCAGATCTTTCATATCAAAATTATTGGAAAGCATCTTTTTAGTAGACTTAATAACTCCAATATTAATCCCGAGTATCAACATGTTGTCTATATAGAGACAAACAATGATTATTGCATTTTTATATATTTTAGTGTAAATACATTTGTCGCATTCATCGATAGTGAATTTATCTTTGATCATGACACTATCAAACTTCTTATGCTATTATTTTGGAGCCTATTTCAGCCCGTATAAGGATTTAATCAGTCTACACTAACGGTTCTGTCTGAATCGTTACAAGGGTTCAGACAGAAGATTGTTGTTGCTGACAATCAATCAAGAATGATTGAACTAATTGGCCAGATTGGTGAAAATCAGGTGGGAGATTTTTCGTTTGATAAAATGTTCCTTAATTTAAGAACCACCTTTCAATTCTCTTCCTTAGGTATACACCAATTAGACTGATATTAATCAATCTTGTATCAATAATAAAACAACAATTATTTATTCAAGATAAATAATTCAATAATATTCTAGCAATAAGAACGTTAGTTCAGATATACAGAATATGAAGTGAGGTACGCATAAGTGAATCTCCCTAAGACAATTCGTTCTCTGTTACTGTGTCTGCAAGATAATGGACGCTGGTCTCTCAAGATATAATACTTCTTCATGATATTTGCAAAATATAATGCAAATACTCGTACAGTCGAACCAAAAATTGACCCGTACCTTTCACTGGATTTGAAGAACAATTCAGATAAAGACAAAATTTTGAAATATATATTTTGCCTAAAAAATTTGGAGAAACTGTTCAAAGGGGAGAGAGTGGAAAACTTAAACTTTCATTTTTTCGAGTTCTGTATGGAATGAGAAGAATTTTTCTCTATTTATGGGTAGGAAAAGTTGCGGTTGTAGCGGTTACGATAGTTCTGTTTGAACTGTTGTAACGGTTTAGTTTGAATTGTTATAACCATTCGGTCGAAGAACCATTTGAACAGAACGGTTCAGAGAACCGCTTATGTTTCCCATTGGGCGGTTGGGCAACCGATCTCGGGTCAGGCACGAGTGTCCCCGCACCCGTAACCTGCGTCCGATTCAAAATTGAAGCGGGCAGGTTTGCAATACAGGCACGACCCAGTCCAAAAAGGACTGAGCCATATGCAGCAGTCGACGCTACAACCCTGATGGGATATTTCACTCTCCTGTTTTAATTAACCACAAGTGCACAGTCATTCGATTGCAGCACTTGAGAGTCGGTCCGCTGAGAATATAATTTTTAGATGTTCCTAATGAAGGTTCACCTAGAGGGGGGTGAATAGGTGAAGGCTAATCTAAAGGTCACTTAATGATGAATGATGCGGAAGCTAAAACAATTATGACCAAATAAAACTTTTTACACTAAACACCACGTATAACCAAAGAGTGTTGCCGAATTCCCCGTGAAGGGCTCTGGACAAACTCCTCTAGATTCCCCTTGAATGGGTTGAGGTGCCGCGTTGGCTCTCTTGGTTGAATACAAGTGTTAGTCAACAATCTCAAGCAATATATCAATATGAGCACAACGAATATATCATGCATATAAAGGTAAGACAAGATAAGTAATGCAAGATATAAACAAGGAGATAGAGAGAGAAATGGCAAACGCAAACACAAAGGGTTTGTTTCGAGGTTCGAGCACACTTGCTCTACATCCCCGCCTTCGACACACGAAGGATTTCCACTATGCAAGATCCCATGGATCTCTCCTCGGTGCCGCAACACCTACAAGCCCTCGGACTCCCTAGTCCCGTACACACGCAAGCCCACCGGCTCGCCGAGGCCGCACCTCAAACAAGAGTTCGCACCCGAACCCGAAACACCGAGTCCACACTAGGACCCGAAATAATCGCGAACACAACCGTCCGCCTTCTCAAAGGACAAGATGAAATCTTGGTGATCTAAACACTTTAATCACCAATAAAAGCTCTCACTACAACACTCCTATAAGATAGATATAGCAATGGATGGCTCAAGTGTTTGCGTGAGAAACTAGGAAAGAGATGGTGGAGGAAAACTCAAGAAATTCTCTTTTAACACTCTTTGATAAACTCTCCTTTAATTGGAAGTATTTGCTCTCAAATATGTGGAGAAAACTCTTTTAAACAGATGAGAAAAAACTAGCCCAAAGCTCTCCTTAAATCTTGTTGAAAAACTAGCCCAAAGCTCTCCTTAAATAATTCAATAATATTCTAGCAATAAGAACGTTAGTTCAGATATACAGAATATGGAGTGAGGTACGCATAAAGTGAATCTCTCTAAGACAATTCGTCCTCTGTTACTGTGTCTGCAAGATAATGGACGCTGGTCTCTCAAGATATAATACTTTTTCATGATATTTGCAAACATAATGCAAATACTCGTACAGTCGAACCAAAAATTGACCCGTACCTTTCACTGGATTTGAAGAACAATTCAGATAAAGACAAAATTTTGAAATATATATTTTGCCTAAAAAATTTGGAGAAACTGTTCAGAGGGGAGAGAGTGGAAAACTTAAACTTTCATTTTTTCGAGTTCTGTATGGAATGAGAAGAATTTTTCTCTATTTATAGGGTAGGAAAAGTTACGGTTGTAGCGGTTACGACAGTTCTGTTTGAACTGTTGTAACGGTTTAGTTTGAATTGTTATAACCATTCGGTCGAAGAACCATTTGAACAGAACGGTTCAGAGAACCGCTTATGTTTTCCATTGGGCGGTTGGGCAACCGATCTCGGGTCAGGCACGAGTGTCCCCGCACCCGCAACCTGCGTCCGATTCAAAATTGAAGCGGGCAGGTTTACAATACAGGCACGACCCAGTCCAAAAAGGACTGGGCCATATGCAGCAGTCGACGCTACAACCCGTGATGGGATATTTCACTCTCCTGTTTTAATTAACCACAAGTGCACAGTCATTCGATTGCAGCACTTGAGAGTCGGTCCGCTGAGAATATAATTTTTAGATGTTCCTAATGAAGGTTCACCTAGAGGGGGGGTGAATAGGTGAAGGCTAATCTAAAGGTCACTTAATGATGAATGATGCGAAAGCTAAAAACAATTATGACCAAATAAAACTTTTTACACTAAACACCACGTATAACCAAAGAGTGTTGCCGAATTTCCCGTGAAGGGCTCTGGACAAACTCCTCTAGATTCCCCTTGAATGGGTTGAGGTGCCGCGTTGGCTCTCTTGGTTGAATACAAGTGTTAGTCAACAATCCCAAGCAATATATCAATATGAGCACAACGAATATATCATGCATATAAAGGTAAAGACAAGATAAGTAATGCAAGATATAAACAAGGAGATAGAGAGAGAGAAATGGCAATCGCAAACACAAAGGGTTTGTTTCGAGGTTCGAGCACACTTGCTCTACATCCCCGCCTTCGACACACGAAGGATTTCCACTATGCAAGATCCCAATGGATCTCTCCTCGGTGCCGCAACACCTACAAGCCCTCGGACTCCCTAGTCCCGTACACACGCAAGCCCACCGGCTCGCCGAGGCCGCACCTCAAACAAGAGTTCGCACCCGAACCCGAAACACCGAGTCCACACTAGGACCCGAACAATCGCGAACACAACCGTCCGCCTTCTCAAAGGACAAAGATGAAATCTTGGTGATCTAAACACTTTAATCACCAATAAAAGCTCTCACTACAACACTCCTATAAGATAGATATAGCAATGGATGGCTCAAGTGTTTGCGTGAGAAAACTAGGAAAGAGATGGTGGAGGAAAACTCAAGAAATTCTCTTTTAACACTCTTTGATAAACTCTCCTTTTAATTGGAAGTATTTGCTCTCAAATATGTGGAGAAAACTCTTTTAAACAGATGAGAAAAACTAGCCCAAAGCTCTCCTTAAATCTTGTTGAAAACAAATGACCAAACCCCCAAATTTATAGGCTGTCAAAAATTAGCCGTTGGGGTCTGTCAGACCTGCCGGTCGACCCACCGGTCGACCGCCAACGGTCAAAAATCCGACCGTTGGAGCCTATCTGTCGACCTGCCGGTCGACCTAAAAGAACAGAGAGCACTGCTCTCAGCTCCGGTCGACCCGCCGTCGACCCGCTCTCAGTCCCGGTCGACCCGCCCACTGAACTGCCAGACGTGCACGGCTCTGTGCACGTCGGTCGACCTGCCCTTGGTTCCGGTCGACCTCCCGTCGACCCGTAATCCAGTTCTGGGTCAGACTTGGGAGAAAAATTGTTAGAGATAATCTTGTATTTTCTAAAACTTTGTTTTTCTAAAACTTTATCAAATACAAAAACAAGATATTTTGAACTTATTAAAGCATAGAGTGTATGGATATGATCCACTACACAATCATGATGAAATATCTATGTTTTTGACATTAAGCTCTAAAAATGATTTTGGTTAAATCATATATATAGGAATACCAAAAATCAAAATAGTATTTTTCCAAAATGAAAGTCTTTTCTAAACTGAAAATTCTTTTATGAAAAGACAATAAAATCAAGAGTGTGTGTGTGATATGTACTTGAGCAATCCACCAACTATTCTATCCTTTACATTTTAACTAAAACAAAAATCTTATACCTAGACACAAGTCTTGATCTTGAAGTCTTCCCTTGAAGTCTTCTCATCTTCTTGACTTGGTCCAAACACGATTCACCGAGCTCAAATCTTGATGTGGTCTTGATGCATAGGCTCGTGAATCAACCGGTGCTAGCTCCAAAACCGATCTTTAAATCCTTTGTTGAAGCTCCACACCTACTAAGATCTTGATAACAAATCTGTCACTAATTAAACACAAGATCATTAGTAAACATACCTACATGAGTTGATCATCATCAAAAGTAGAGTGATGGGCCTTTGGGCCAACAATCTCCCCCTTTTTGATGATGACAAAACTCATGAAGTTATATATGCATGGATTAAAGTAAAGCTCCAAAGAAGCTCCCCCTTAACTCATGCATAAACAATAAATAATAAATATGCAATGAAGGCACATAAACATGTATGCAAATGTAGGAGTAAACATGCTAATCAAGCATAAAACAAATCAAATCTTTTTCTCCTATTTGCAAAACAAAACATATATGACAATCATTTTTGTCAAAACATAACATGCATATATAGCAAATACCTCTCCCCCTTTTTGTCAATCATCAACAAAGGGTTTAAGGTAAAACAAAATCATCAAATCTTTCTCCCCCTTTTTGTCATAAACAAAGAGATCAATAAGCGGTCAAACATACCAATAAAGGGTTATATGCGATATACATTCATGAAGAGGAAGACGTTAAGTTAGCTTCCCTACACATATGCATTACATGAAGAAGGGATGACAAGCCCCAATTCACATAACACATATTATGTAATGCATAAGAGGAGATGTGAAGCTCCCCCTACACACGTGTACCACATAAAGAAGAGTTGTCAAGCTCCTCAATATACAATACACTCAACATGAATCTATATGTAGAAGAGATGGTAAGCTCTCCTTGCATATAGGCAATATAGATCAAAACATTTTTTTTTTGATTTTCTTAACAAAATTTTTAAAGGTATCAGAGCTTTTGTAAAACAAACACATTTTAAGATACCAAATTGAAAATAATCATTATTGTAAATCATATTGATACTAATTGAAATTTACAAATATGAAGTTGAAACATATAGATACCAATAGTAAACATAATGATCAAAAATTTATTTTTCATCATAGACTTTGTGCTTTTAAAAAAATGTGAACCAATTTGTAAGTTAAGCACATGAAAATCATATATATGTATAAAATGAGTATACCAATTGACATTGACACATACATATATAAGCAAACAAAATATGAGTATATACAAAAATTATCAATTTAGATACCAATTGAAAAGATTCAATGATACCAATTGAAAATGACAATGTAAATCATGTATATCTCATATGACTACCTCCCAATCATGGTTCAAGTTTTAAATGATTTTCATTATAAGGCATACATGAACATGATCTCCCATCCAACCTCCCATTGAGGGTAGGGGTTTTCAAAAATAGATTTAAAAAATAAGCTTTCTTTGAAAAACTCTACCAAATGAAGAACAATAACTAGTTAAAAATAATTTTTTTTTTTGAAAAACTAGTTAAAGATCCTTCAAAAACATGAAATCATATGTTTTTCATGAATTATATTAAATACATAAAAGTTCAAGCACTCATAGTCCATAAAGCTCAAAATTATCTTGAAAAGTAAAAGATGAGTGTTCAAAGGTTATGTAAATGGTATTTTCATGAAAATAGACAATGAAGCTCAAAATAAGTCACATTTTTTAACAAAACAAAAACATGAAAAATTATTTTTCATTAAAACACTAATCTTCATGGTATATGTATGATTTATCCAAAACTAACAATACACATACATATCCCAAACATAAAAGAGTCTATCAAATGTATTTGCATGAAGGCAAGAGACTCACGGGTATACATGTATATTTATTAGATTTGAAATAAAAATACATATACATGAAGTAAAATCATAAAATAGGCATAACAAGTATAAATGAAAGAATCATCAAAACTAGCCTATACATGTGCATAAAGTGGGTACAAATGAGCATGAAGTACAAATCATATATGAATCAATTTGTTCTCATTATTTGTACATGTGTAAATATAAGTTTTGATAACAACTACATTTAAACTAGTATATACCACATGAAGCACAAAAATAATTAAAACATGAACATGCTATGAATATGATATATGTAAAAAGTATGTACATAAAAAGTAGGAGTTTAGAGATTGTTACCAACTCCAAAGCTCCAAGCATGGTGGTCATCCCACCAAAAACTCCTTGATAGCGGTGCATCAAATGTATGTCCATGCAACACCACTAAGGCACCATTCCTCTCACGTTTGTGAGAGCCCTCACCTACATCAAAAACACACGGTGGGGGTTTTGGTACCTATATTTTCTTGGGTCCTTTGGGGTTAGTCTTGTAAGGAACCCAAAATTTTTATTCATAGCAAAATTTATATGATGTAATCTATCAAAACAAAACTTTGCTAAATGGCCTTTGCGGCCACAATGTGTACATGTGTACACCTTAGGATGCTTATGTGAATGTTTGTGATCGTGTTGTGCAACATAAGCAAATGCATGATGTGAGTGTGCATGTACATGGGGAACTTATTTCTTTTGAAACAAGGATTCCAATCTAGAATGGTTGAATGCACAAGAGTTTAAAGTTGAACTCAAACAATCCATTTTATTTTTCAAAACATTAATCTCACTAGTGGTGGCATGTAAAGCATGGTGAGATATAGAATCATTTTTCTTTTTCTTTTGAAAAACATTTCTTTTTCTTTTTCAACAAATTTTCTTTTTAAAGATTTATTTTCTTGCAAAATAATTTCCTTTTGTTTTCCCACCAAAATAATTTCATTTTTCAGACTTGTGTTTCCTTCACAAAGATCATTCAATTTAGACATGAGGGAAACATTCTCATTTTTCAAAATTTCATTTTCTTTTTCTAAACATGCAATATTATTTCTAAATGAATCATGTTCTATATGCATGTACTCAAATTTCTTTTTCAAATTTTTATTTTCTTTTTTAATCATGTCATATTTCTCAAGCAATAATTGACAAAATGTAGTAAGCTCATCATATGACATGTCCTCATCCTCGGATTCGGTAGTTACCTCAAGGGGGTTATTCCCTTGGACCATATAGCACTTGTTGGAGGTGTCGCTTCCAACATCCGAATCGCTCCCCGCATAGTATTGATCTTTTTCGCCAAGGGAGATGAGGGTATTTCATACTACAAAAGCCGACTCAAGGTTAGAAACTCTAGATAAATAAACATCATCTAGGGTAGACTTTAAAGCATGAAGGGCTTTTGCATTAGCCTCAAAATTCTTACCATCTAAACAATATGCATTATTAGTAGTGGCAAGATAAACATGATAACCTAGGGCTTTGAGGTACAAGGACATCTTCACCTTCCATATATGGATGTTAAGAATGTCAAACATGGGTGGTGACATGAAGTCCATGGTGTGTGTACAAAAATATTGTGATTAGCCTAAAAATGAGGATCTTTAACTCTAGGTTGTTAGACCCAAATCAGAGTACCAAGCTCTGATACCAATTGAAGGTTCACCTAGAGGGGGGGTGAATAGGTGAAGGCTAATCTAAAGGTCACTTAATGATGAATGATGCGGAAGCTAAAAACAATTATGACCAAATAAAACTTTTTACACTAAACACCACGTATAACTAATGAGTGTTGCCGAATTCCCCGTGAAGGGCTCTGGACAAACTCCTCTAGATTCCCCTTGAATGGGTTGAGGTGCCGCGTTGGCTCTCTTGGTTGAATACAAGTGTTAGTCAACAATCCCAAGCAATATATCAATATGAGCACAAGGAATATACATGCATATAAAGGTAAAGACAAGATAAGTAATGCAAGATATAAACAAGGAGATAGAGAGAGAGAGAGAGAGAGATGGCAATCGCAAACACAAAGGGTTTGTTTCGAGGTTCGAGCACACTTGCTCTACATCCCCGCCTTCGACACACGAAGGATTTCCACTATGTAAGATCCCAATGGATCTCTCCTCGGTGCCGCAACACCTACAAGCCCTCGAACTCCCTAGTCCCGTACACACGCAAGCCCACCGGCTCGCCGAGGCCGCACCTCAAACAAGAGTTCGCACCCGAACCCGAAACACCGAGTCCACACTAGGACCCGAAACAATCGCGAACACAACCGTCCGCCTTCTCAAAGGACAAAGATGAAATCTTGGTGATCTAAACCTTTGATCACCAATAAAATCTCTCACTACAACACTCCTATAAGATAGATATAGCAATGGATGGCTCAAGTGTTTGTGTGAGAAAACTAGGAAAGAGATGGTGGAGGAAAACTCAAGAAATTCTCTTCTAACACTCTTTGGTAAACTCTCCTTTTAATTGGAAGTATTTGCTCTCAAATATGTGGAGAAAACTCTTTTAAATAGATGAGAAAAACTAGCCCAAAGCTCTCCTTAAATCTTGTTGAAAACAAATGACCAAACCCTCAAATTTATAGGCTGTCAAAAACTAGCCGTTGGGGTCTGTCAGACCCGCCGGTCGACCCGCCGGTCGACCGCCAACGGTCAAAAATCTGACGGTTGAAGCCTGCCGGTCGACCCGCCGGTCGACCCAAAAGAACAGAGAGCGCTGATCTCAGTTCCGGTCGACCCGCCGGTCGACCCGCTTTCAGTCCCGGTCGACCCGCCGGTCGACCCGCCCACTGAACTGCCAGACGTGCAAGGCTCTGTGCACGTCGGTCGACCTTGCGGTCGACCTGCCCTTAGTTCCGGTCGACCTCCCGGTCGACCCGTAAGCCAGTTCTAGGTCAGCACTTGGGAGAAAAATTGTTAGAGATAATCTTGTATTTTCTAAAACTTTGTTTTTCCAAAACTTTACCAAATACAAAAATAAGATATTTTGAACTTATTAAAGCATAGAGTGTATGGATATGATCCACTACGCAATCATGATGAAATATCTATGTTTTTGACATTAAGCTCTAAAAATGATTTTGGTTAAATCATATACATAAGGAATATCAAAAATCAAAATAGTATTTTTTCCAAAATGAAAGTCTTTTCTAAACTGAAAATTCTTTTATGAAAAGACAATAAAATCAAGAGTGTGTGTGGATATGTATTTGAGCAATCCGCCAACTATTTTATCCTTTACATTTTAACTAAAACAAAAATCTTATACCTAGATACAAGTCTTGATCTTGAAGTCTTCCCTTGAAGTCTTCTCATCTTCTTGACTTGGTCCAAACACGATTCACCGAGCTCAAATCTTGATGTGGTCTTGATGCATAGGCTCGTGAATCAACCGGTGCTAGCTCCAAAACCGATCTTTAAATCCTTTGTTGAAACTCCACACCTACTAAGATCTTGATAACAAATCTGTCACTAATTAAACACAAGATCATTAGTAAATATAACTACATGAGTTGATCATCATCAAAACTAGAGTGATGGGCCTTTGGGCCAACACCTAACACTAATAGGCGAGTTGGTCAAGCGAAAAAATGAGAATTAGATGTCAAATTGGAACTAGTAATCAAACTAGAGAATGTCAAGTACCTAGGTTTGAATCCCCTAAACTAATTCTCATGCAATAAATATCAATCTCTCATTTTTACTAATTAATTATAAATCATCAAACTACTGCCTCTAAAAGGAACTAAACACTAAAAATTAGATCTAAGCACAAATCATTACAACCATTTTATATTCCATCAAAGATAATTCAAACGCAATAATGAAATTCACAGAATAACAACGAAACTCTAAGTATGGAATAGAAGCCCCTAGTACATGATTTATCAAATATCTAGCCAACTCTAGTTATTGATTACAAGTTAGATCTGAATAGCTTGATGCGTAATTTTAACCCTAAACAAGATATCAAAAGAATTGCCCGATTATAAGTATAAGTTCATCTCCCTAGGGACTCACAAAAAATTTCGCTACTCATGGTGAAATTAATAACAAAACAATCTAATAAATAAAGCATGATCAAATGACTAAATTAATTAAATGACCCAAATTATTTAATTGAACTAATCACAACAGAAAATTAATTAAACTAATTAAATTAATTAACTAATTAAACTAATTAATTAAACTTAACTAATTATTTAAAACAAATTAATTAAAGTGTTAAGGAGATACATGCTATAGTGGCCACACCCAGATATGCTACAGTAGCATAGATATGCACCGTCTACAGGGCATTACACGTGGGCCCCACAGCACACAGCCGCCGCTTCTTGAGCACGAGATCTGAGACCCGTTCATCGTTCTCTCCCTGAGGTGAAGAAACCGTGTACTGTAGTGGCCACGAGCCTGCTTAACGTGTGCGTGTGGACCCTACACAGGAATAGTGTCAGGGGCTGCTACAGTGCCCCTGAAAGTACACCTAGAGGGAGGTGAATAGATGTAGTGCTAATCTAGTGAGAATAATGCGGAATTTAAAACTAAAAGCTAACACACAAAGTGTAACAAAGAGTGAGTCCGAATTCCCTGTGAAGTGCTCTTGAACTTCTCCTCGCGATTCCTCTAAATTAAGAGTTGAGGTGCTTCAATAGTTCTCTTGATTTAACACAGCACACAAACAATATCAAGCATTTATATAAATGAACAATAATAACAATGAAAGATATAAGGAGTTGAGAGTTGAGAGAAAGATCCAAATGCAAATACAAGGTTATATGTTTCGAGGTTCGAATCACTGCTCTACGTCCCCGCCTTCACACAGCAGGATTTTCACTATATCCACACATGGCCTTCCACAAAGGGAGCTTCGCCGAGGAATTACAACTTACACACATGAAGTACACAACTCCAACTCTCACACCTCTATACAAGAGGTAGCACAAAGAAAAGAAAAAAAGATTACAACTTGGTGAATCTATGATCACAAACAACACTTGGTGATCTCAAAAGATCACAAACAAAAACCTCTCACAAATAAGATCCTAGAGGATAGATTTGAATTGATAGCTCAATTATGTGAGGAAACAAAGTGTTTGGAAAAGAAACAATAAAGAAAACACTTGGAAAAAACTTCTTGATAGATATGAAAAATAAAGAACAAAATAAAATTCTCAAAAACTTGTTTTCTTTTGATTTTCTAAAAAATTTGAAATAATAAAAGAGAAGAGTTTTGGCACAAAAACTTCTTTTGAAACCTTGCTGAAAACACTTAAGAAGATGAAAAAAAATGCTCTTGAAAAACTTGTAGAAAACTGACCAAGAGAACTCATATTTATAGGGTTTCCAAAATATAGCCGTTGGGGTCCAGAACATGTCCAGAAAGGCCTGTCAGTCAACTGCCCGGTCGATCGTCCAATGGTCAATTTTTGACCATTGAGACTGTCGGTCAACCAACCCCAAGGCAATGCCTTGTCGGTCGACCGTTCGGTCGACCGGGACCAACCCGAGAGTTGGGTTGATCCAGTCGGTCGACCGTACGATCGACCGGCCCTTAGGCAATGGGCTTGTGCACGTATTCGTGCATGTCAATCGACCGACCGGTCGACTGAGTCCTTGTTCGGTCAATCGGTCAGTCGACCGCCAGCAGCCCAGAACAGGGATTATATGGTTGAAAATTTAGACTTTTAAATACCTATAAATTCTCATAAAATCTCATAAAATCCACAAAAATAAGTTCATGTAAGCACTTGAAATACAAATATGTTTGATCATAGATCAAGGCATATTACAAACAATTTGAACTATTTTGAGGCATAGAATTTTAAGCTTAAAACAAAACCTGTATTTTCTAAAATTTAAGTTTTGAAATGAAAATTCATTTTCTCCAAAACTTGTATAAATACAAAAATAAGATATTGAAACACTTTTGAAGTATGATGTGCATGGATAGAATCCAATATACATGGTAAATGATATATACTTATTTTTTACATTAAATATCAAAATAAGTTTTGTTAAAAACAAAACTTGAAATCATGACTAGATACATCAAAATAAGTTTTTCTAAACATATGAAGCATAAATGCGTTTGGATGAAATCCAACATATATATAAACCATGTAAACTTGTTTTGATTCTGTCTATTCATGAAATTGAAATATGAATATTTGAAACTTAAAAACCAGTGTCACCGAAACGAAAACTTTTTGAACTTGTGTGTGTGTGTGTACTTAAGAAACTCAAAACTAAACTATCCTTACAAGATCTAAACAATAAACAAACAAACTTAAATTGAAGTCTTCTTGTCGATCTTCTTCTCCAAGACGAATCGATCCAAACTTAATTCATATGAGTTTGACTCCTCTTGAGTTTTAGATGCGATCTTGAAGCGCAAGCTCTTGACTCAATATGTGATAGCTTTAAAACTTGATTTTGATTTTTTTGTTGAAGCTAAACACCTACTAAGATCTTAATCAATATCTGAAACTATATAAACACAAGATTATTAGTAACTAAACTTCTTAAGTTAGTCATCATCAAATCTAAGGTGAAGGACCTTTGGGATAATAATCTCCTCCTTTTTGATATGACAAAACTTATGAGGTTATATATGCATGGATTAAAGATAAGTTTCATAGAAGCTCCCCCTTAACTCATGCATAGCACAAAGAAATATAAAAATGTAGATATTCAATTAAAACTCAGATACCAATAAACAATAAAAAGGATATGCAATCAAAATCATAAAACACATGTATATAATATATTCAATGAAGCTCAGATACCAATAAAACATATAGACTAAGATGCCAATGGAATGAATATGCAATAAGAGGTTTGGATATCAAAAACATAAATATATGCATATGAATATGCATAAAATATATATATGCATAAACACAAATAAACATGCATATATGAACCCAAATCTTTCTCCCCCTTTTTGCCACTCATCAACAAAGGGGTGAAGAAAAATAAACAATATAAATGTATATGCGATATACATTCATGAAGAGGAGAGACATCAAGTTAGCTTCCCCTGCATACTGCATTGTATGAAGAAAAAGATGACTAAATCCTATCCCATATAAGCATAATATACAATGTATAGTTGGAGATGTTAAGCTCCCCCTACACACATGTACTATATAAAGAAAAGATGTCAAGCCCTTCTTTATATACCACACTCAACATGAATTTATACATAGATGAGATGTTAAGCTCCCCTTGCTATAAGCAATACATATCACAACAAATTTTAACTACTTAAAATAAATTTTGATACCAATTAAAATAATTAAAACAAAACAACAAATTTTGATACCACTTAAAATAAACAAAAGATTTTTTGTTAAACCAATAAACATAAATGTTAAGATACCAATTGAAGATTTTAATACCAATCGACAAAATAAATTTTGATAGATCAATAAAATCATTTTAAGTTAAAGAATTTTTTTCTCCTTTTTGAGATGACGCATAAGCTTGTAAAGATACCAATTATCATTAAGAATATGAACCAAGCTTAGCATGAAATTAATTTGTTCTATAAAATATATATGTGTAAACAATGTTGATCTTAGCACAAGAAAACATATATATATATATATATATATATATATATATATATATATATATATATATATATATATATATGTATGTATGATCAATTTAAACACCAATTGAAATATGATGCATACATATATAAAAAACAAGTATGAGTATACAAAAATCAATTTTCTCGATAAGTACGTGTATAACTCATATCTACCACCTTATCATGCACATATTTAAAGAGATATTCATTAAGAGCATACAAGACATGTTCACCCAACCAACCGCCCTATAGGGTAGAAGTTTTCAAAAAATAATAGTTTGAAAATAATTTTAATATAGGTTGAAAACTCTACCAATCGAAGAATACGAAACTAGTTTAAAAATAATTTTGAAAACTAGTATGAAATCTTTCAAGTAAGAAATAAAAACAACAATTTATCTCATGAAAATATGCTAGCTACACGAAAATTGACACTCAAAGAGTTATGAAGCACATAAATTCTCATGAATTCAAAATCATGAGTAAATACAAAAAAATAGAGTGCACAAGAGTCATGTAATAAATATAATCATGGAGATAAGACAATAAAGCTTAATCAAAACAAAAAAATTATTTTTCATAAACAGAAAATCATCAAAACTAAACTTCATGGCATATGTATGTATTGTTAAAACTAAAACATACATATTTATCTCAAACATAAAATGAGTCTACAATGAAGTACAAGGTATATATAGTAAGTGACTCAAGGATAGAATATGTATATCATATAGTTTTAAACAAAATTTACATATACATGAAGCTAAACACATTCATATGAAAAATATGTACAAAATAGGGAATACAAGTGTAATACAAGAATCATCAAAACTAGGTTATACAAATACATGTAATAAGTAAAAATGAACAATGAAGCACTCAAATATAATAATCAAGTGTAACTCACTAATTGTATAAGTATAAACACAAGTGTTAACGAAAGCTACATCCAAACATGTAATCAAATCATGAATGACAAAACATCAAAAAACAAAGTAAATAAACAAATACAATCATTAGCATAAATGCAAGTATTATCAACACTAGGATATATGCAATAACTAAATAACAATTGAGAACACAAAGATATGATCCATAAAAGCATAGATGTATCTCAAATACTATATATGTATATCACAAGTCTAATAATTATTACATTTAATCCTAATGAGCATGAAAACCAAGACTTGCTAAAAATCAACAATGAGAAAGTATGTAAACAAAAATAAAGAATTAGAGATGGTTACCAAAACCAAATGAACTAGTATTTAGGTCTCCAAACCATGACGATTCTTTCACCAAACCTCCCTTGAAAGTGATGCATCCAAAAATGTGACCATTTAGCTCGAAACGCATCCACCATCAAGGCGCCAATACTCTCACGTCTTGTGAGAGCCCACACCTACATCAAATGAAATAGGAATAAATTTCGGTACCCACACTTTCTTGGATCCTCTAGAGTTAGCACCTTTCCTAACCCAAACATTCTTACTTGCAAAATTAGAAACATTTAATCTATCATAACAAAATTTTGCAAGGTAGTTCTTGCGATCACAATGTGTACAAGTGTACACTCTAACATACATGGTGTCATACCTGTGAACATGAGAAGCATTTGTATGCCGTGGAGGGTGTCATGCACATGTGAAGTATGTTTTTTTCGAAACATAGATTTCAATCTCTTGTGGTTCATGGCACAATGGCTCAAAGTGGAGCCCAAACAATCAACACTCTTTTTCAACATACATATATCATTTTCAATATAAGAAAAAGATGTGGAGCATATAAAATATTTATCACAAGAAGATGAAGCAATAGAATCATGACAAATATAAGCATCAAAATTATTTTTAAAGAAACTTTTTTCTTTGAAACAAAATCCAATTCTTTTGAGATCAATGCAATTTTATTTTTTAAAGAATCATTTTTTTAAACCAAAATCAAGTTTTGAAACAAAATACCACTCTTTTTCAAAACATGATCAAAATTATTTTTATTTTTCAAAATTTTATTTTCTTTAAAATAAGGTCAAGTTGGGTTTTTAATGAATCCCTTTCATTTGAAACCTCAACCCTCTCTTGTAAAATAGTGTTAAGTTTGAAAATAAATTTTTATTTTTTTCTTTTAATTCAAAACGCTTGCTTTCCAAAAGTTTATATTTTGAAAGCAAGTTTTCACAAATTTTAGAAAGCTCTTCATTTAAAATATGTGCATCTATAGCATTATAATCAATGGAAGAGCAATCATGATCATTTAGATGAGTATCGAAGTTACCTCAAGGGAATCATTCTCTTGGACCATAAAGCAAGCTTGGTCGGACTCATCTTTTCTTGGTTCTCTCTCCAAAATGTGTGAAGCTTGTTCCTTAGGAGAGGTCAATGTGTTTCAAACTGCAAAAGCGGAATCACAGTGAGAAATTATAGAAAGATGATCTTTACTAAGTGTGTGCTTTAGTGCATGCATGGCTTGTACATTGGGCTCTAAGTACTTGCCATTATAAATATAAGATTTTTTGGGTAGTGGCAAGATAAACATGTAATCCTAAGGCTTTTAGATAGGCACTCATTTTAAACTTTCACATGTCAATGTTGGAAATATCAAACATGGGTGATGCAAGATAATCCATGAGGGTACAAATATGTGTGCAAAGCAACTAATTAGATTAGTAAAAGTGGATCACGCTCCTAGGTGGTTTAACCGAATATCAGGAGCGCTAGCTCTGATACTAATTGAAAGTACACCTAGAGGGGGGTGAATAGGTGTAGTGCTAATCTAGTGATAATAATGCGGAATTTAAAACTAAATGCTAACACACAAAGTGTAACCAAGAATGAGTCCGAATTCCCTATAAGGGCTCTGAAACTTCTCCTCACGATTTCTCTATATTAAGATTTCAGGTGCTTCAATAGCTCTCTTGATTGAATAAAAATGTGAGCACACAAACAGTATCAAGCTTGTATATGAATGAGCAATAATAATAATGCAAGATATAAGGAGTTGAGAGTTGAGAGAAAGATCCAAACGCAAACACAAGGATATGTTTCGAGGCTCGAGCCACTGCTCTATGTCCCCGCCTTCACACAGAAGGATTTTCACTATATCCACACAGGACCTTCCACAAAAGGACCTCCACCGAGGAATTACAACTTACACACAGAAAGTACACAAATTCAACTCTCACACCTCTACACAAGAAGTAGCATAAAGCAAAGAGAAAAAGATTACAATTTGGTGATCCTATGATCACAAACAACACTTGATGACCTCAAAAGATCACAAACAAAAACCTCTCACAAACAAGATCCTGTAGGATAGATTTGAATTGATAGCTCAAGTATGTGAGGAAACAAAGTATTTGGAAAGAAACAACAAAAAAAACACTTGAAAAAAACTTCTTGATAGATATAAAAAATGAAGAGCAAAATAGAATTCTCAAAGACTTATTTTCTTTTGATTTTCTAAAAATTTAAAACAATAAAAGATAAGAGTTTTGGTACAAAACTTCTTTTGAAAACTTGTTGAACACTTAAGAAGATAGAAAAAAATGCTCTTAAAAAACTTGTAGAAAATTGGCCGGAGAGCCATATTTATAGGGTTTCCAAAATATAACCATTGGGGTCCAGAATATGCCGAGAAAGCCCTGTCAGTCGATCGTCCAATTGTCAATTTTCGACCATTGAGGCTGTCGGTCAACCAACCCCAAGTCAATGCCTTGTCGATCGACCGCTTGGTCAACCGGGACCAACCCGAGAGTTGGGTTGATCCAGTCGGTAGATCGTACGGTTGACCGGCCCTTAGGAAATGGGCTTGTGAACGTATCCGTGCACGCCGGTCGACTGACCGATCGACCGAGCCCTGGTTCAGTCGACCGGTCAGTCGATCGCCAGCAGCCCAGAACAGGGATTATAGGGTTGAAATTTTGGACTTTTAAATACCTATAAATTCCCATAAAATCTTATAAAATTCACAAAAATAAGTTCATGTAAGCACTTGAAATAAAAATATGTTTGATCTAAGATCAAGACATATTACAAATAATTTGAACTATTTTTGAGGCATAAAATTTTAAGCTTAAAACAAAATCTGTATTTTTTCAAAACTTGAATTTTGAAATGAAAATTCGTTTTCTCCAAAACTTGTATAAATACAAAAATAAGATATTGAAACACTTTTGAAGCAAAATGTGCATGGATAACATCCAATGCACATGGCAAATGATATTTACTTGTTTTTGAAATTAAATATCAAAATAAGTTTTGTTAAAATCAAAACTTGAAACCATGAACTAAATACATTAAAATAAGTTTTTCTAAACATATGAAGTATAAATGCATATGGATGAAATCTTATACATATAAACTTGTTTTGATTCTATCTATCCATGAAACCGAAATATGAATTTTTGAAACTCAAAAACCGGTTAAACCGAAACGAAAACTTTTGAACTTGTGTGCGTATACTTGAGCAACTCAAAACTAAACTATCCTTACAAAAGATCTAAACAATAAACAAACAAACTGAAACTGAAGTTTTCTTGTCGATCTTCTTCTCCAAGACGTTTCGATCCAAACTTGATCCAAATGAGCATGACTCCTCGTGAGTTCTAGATGCGATCTTGAATTGCGAGCTCTTGAATCAACACGTGATAGCTTCAAAACTCGATTTTGAATTCTTTGTTGAAGCTAAACACCTACTAAGATCTTGATCAAAATATCTGAAACTATATAAACACAAGATTATTAGTAACTTAACTTCATAAGTTAGTCATCATCAAAACTAAGGTGAAGGGCCTTTGGGTTAACACCCCGAGCCCGCCGCCTTGCTTCTCGTGCCCATGAACCAATAGTGTTGCCTTCCAGTGGACCCCACAGCACCGCACGAGCACCGAGGAGAGAGGAAAATGAACGCCGCCGCCCTTCGCCTTGCTTCTCGTGCCCATGAACCACGCGGGCCTCACGCGAAAAACGACAATGTGACCGGTCGCTCGATTTACGAGCATAGCGAACGAGGAAGAGAATGCGGCGTGATGGTTTCGTAATTATTGAACGAGCAGTAATGAATGCAGAAAGGAAAAACGCCACCGTAAAAATAATTTTAAATTGGATAAATTGCTAAAAAATTAGATTGCGGCTAAAATAGGCATAAACCCTAACCTTATGTATTGTTTGCATTTATAGGCTACAAAACTCTATCTTTTCGCATCAGTGTCCGCCACAATTACAAAATTGCTAAGAACCAAAACATGATTTTAAAAGCAATTGGGATTTCAGCATGTATTTTACATTTAAGGCCCTAGACTTTACAAAATTGTGTTTTGTCCCCCAACTGGAGTTAAACTTTTTCAAATTGGATGTAGATCTCCGGAATGTGACTTTTAAGAGTAGTGAGTGACCCTAGCAATGTCGAGTCTACTATTTGTAGTGGATCTCTTTTTAACTTGTCAAAATTTCTCAGAGTGTGTGTTTGTGGTCCAGTGTTCTCCTAATTGCTCTATATGTAAAAATTATTAAAAATATCTGAGTAGCATTATTTAATATAAAGCAATAGATAAATAAGAGTATAAAAATGATTCAAAACTGTTCTCCTAATTGGGATTTCAGCCTGTATTTTACATTCTAGATTGGTTGTTAGCAACAACAATCTTAAGACAATTATTGTTATTGCTGACAACCAATTAAGAACGACCGATCTAATTGGTCAGGTCAGTGAAAATTAGGTGGGAGGTTTTCTATTTGATAGAATATTCTTTAATTTAAGAACCACCGTTCAATTCTCTTTTTCAGTCATACGCCACATCTAATGTGGGAATAAAGAGTTTTCACTCTTTTTGGTCTCATTTTTACTACTGAATTAAGTGAACTTTCGACTTGATTATCTCATTCATTTCAGAAACGGAATCGAACATGGAATATATCATGTTCATCTCTAATGGAAGGAGAACACATTCTAACCATCTCCCTTACCTTTCTAGCAACAGATTATGCCCAAATTTCAGCTTAAGTTTTCTCAAAATTCACTTTGTTTAATTCATGTTTCCTACATGTTTTAGCTTTGGTATGTCAAAATTGTCAATGAGGTTTGGCTTACCAGTCAAGTGGTTTGTTGGTCTGTGGAAGAGTTTCAGGTTCAAATATGATCACAACCTAATTTCAAAAACAGAAAAAGATGCATCAAAGTTAAGTTTTAGTCAACGCAGTGAGAATGCCTTCAGGCAGACAAGCGTCAAATTATCGGTGCTCAGATTGCTTTACAGGCCCAAATCTGACTCTTTTTGATTGGTCTTTGTTCTCAAACTCTGGCAGGCCCAATCCAAAGCCCATGAATAGCCCAAGCTTGTTCTCAAAAAAAATAATTTGATGTTTGCATTTGCTGCAGATGAGAACTCCTCTGGACTCCAAAGCACCGCTCCCTAGTTTCATTACCTCTCTTTCTTTTTACATTTTTTTCCTCCTCTTTTTTGGCTTTCTAAGTTTTTCTTTTCCCTGCCTTGTAGTAATCTGACAATTTTTTATTTTTTCGAAATTGAAATTTGCATAGCTTCGCAAATTATTTTTATTAAATTTTTTTTACAAAGTATAATGTATTATTTTCTCAAAAGGAAAACAAAATCTATGATTTCACACAGAAATTATTACCTTAGTAGAAACTAAAAGGGACCTCGTGGCTTTCTCTTTTTTTTTTTGCTCCTCTTTCATTACTTTCTAAGTTTTTCTTTCTCAATCTAATTATATAGTAGAGATTAGTGGTAAATAAGAGAATACTAAATGTTCGAGTAATAGAACTCATGAATTCTAACAGAACGTAATTATTAGAGCAAGTCAAACAATTTTTTCAGACTAAAAACAATACCAATGTAATCATGAAAATGCAGCGGAGACATATCTTTTAATAGTTAGTTTGACCAACACTTCTCCAACAATTTTCTTAGACAGTTAAAAAGTTTTCCCTCTCAAATAGTAATAATTATTTTCTTCTCTTTGTTTCTTTTTAGGAGGTATTTGCATGCTGCAAGTGGCCGGCAAGTGGAAAGCCCACTTGCAGCAATATTATTTTTAATTATTTAATTCCGGGCTGTAAGTGCAAAACTCGCTTGCAGCACATACGGTTAATTTTGTGACTCCACTCGTAACCATTTACAGCTCAAATAGTTAATTTTATGGTCCACTTATAAGCTCACTTGCACTTGTAGAACCAAACAGTTAATTATGTAACCCACTAGCAAAGCTTACTTGCAGAATCATATGCAATATTTTTTGTTAGTAGATTAATATTTTTAATTATTAGATTAATATTATAAAATAGATTAAAGTTTTTATTATTACATTATTTTTTTATTATATTAATTTTTATTAGATTAATTTTTATTAATACATTATATTTTTTATTATTAGAATATTTTATTAATATTAGATTAATTTTTTTATTATTTCAAATATTTTTATTATTGTTTTTACTATTTTTATGTATTATATTAATCTTTTTTATTTATTAGGTTAATCTATTTTATTAATAGATTAATATTTTTATTAGTAGATTAATCTTTTTAATTATATAAGATTATTATTTTTTATTAGTAGATTAATATTTTTAATTACTAGATTAAATCTTAATTATTAGATTGATCTTTTTAATTATTAGAGTATTATTTTAATTATTAGATTAATTTTTTTATGATTAAATTTAATAATATTTAATATTAGATTTATTGTTTATTATTTTAAATTTAATACTATTTAATATTTTTTAATCATTAGATTAATATTTTTATTAATTTTATTAATTTTTTAATTAGATTAATTTTTTATTATTAGATTAGATATTTTTATTGAATTTAATTACTTGAAATATAATATGTCATGCAAATCCTCGCAAACTAACAACAAAACACCCTAAGTAACAATTTATATTTTCATTTACACTTTCACATTACCAGCCAAACACCATAAGTGACAATATATACTTTCTCACTTACACTTTCACATTACAGCCAAGCACCGTAAGAGATGATATACTTTCTCACTTACATTTTCATATTACAATTAGACACTTGAAGACTTATTTGTGCAAAACTTACTTGCAACTGCAAAAGAGTTGTATAATTATCACTTATGACTTGCGGTCACTTGCAGTAATCAAACAAACACTTAAAGGGGGCAACAATGCGAAAGAGAACCACAAAAAAGCCTTAAGATGTCATAAAAGAATTAGATTCTAAGTGAAAATAGACTATGCTTGATCATTATCACTATTGATTACGCTTTAAATTGAAAAGATGTTACTTTTCTTTTTCTTTTCTTTTTCTTTTCTTTCAGCAAATAGAGACACTGACAAAAATTCATTAGCGGGCTCTCTCTCACTCACATACTTTTGTCAACTGTATGGTCTTATGCTTTCATATGTGTTTTTTATATTCTTATTGGAAATCATGTTATATCTTTTGACATAACTCTTATAATGAAATTTAGATATATTACTGCAGTAATAGAAAGAAAAGCAACAAAAAAAAACTTCAATTTCCATTATAGAAATTTGATAACAAGTACAAAGAATCTCTATTTTCAAACTCGCACAAACAATCAAAAAAGTCTAAAAAGGTTTAAGTAAGCAAACATTCATTTTGAATTTGAACTCTTCATGCATCACATGTCTCACACATGAGTCTATCATCATTTGATACAACATAAACAATAGCAATGTCAAATGGTCTCTATTTGGTAAATATTATCATATGTTCAGTTTATTTTTTTTATATTCAATGATGTATCTCGTTGAATCCAACAATATCTAATTGCTAGTTCTAAAATAATCCTAGATAAATATTTCTCATAGTTCTAATCTTGTTCACATTTGAAACCCAGAAAGAGGTGATTGATCATTTAGATAGGGACCAATTGCAAGTGCTGTGCCTCTTCAGTAATCAATTTTCAATAATTGGATAAATTATTTTTATTTAAATCAACATTGGTTACCTCCAACATCTCATAGTGTACTCCATGATAAGAGGAAAAAAAAGAATTTGAGAACAGACCAAGGAAAATCTTTCTTCACTATTGGTCAAATAATAATTTTAATACAAAGCTATGGAAAATAAGTTGCCATCACTACAACTTTGTTCTTATTCTTCTTTCAATTAAATTTCATTTTCAACTCTGATGAAGCACACTATTCTTATTTCTGCCGCCAAGGCAAATCATGTAAAGTCTATTTTTGAGATTCATCTTACATGCGCGAGTCAAATGAGTGTTTCCAGTAAAAAAAAGATAAATATAAATGATACTTCAAGTTGGATCCTTATTGGGTCCAGGCCCTTTGCTAGCATTACTAGTTCTAAAAAAAAAAAAAAATCAACTCTGTCTCGTCTTTATACAACAAATGGGTGTTTCCAGTAAATTTGTAGATTTGGGCTCCTGCTGATTGAGGAACCCCTTATTAATTTGTGGGTTTAAATTTGAGCTGGGGGAATTCTACACACAAGTTAGAGGACTAATTACAAGATAGACTTGACTAATAGGCTGGTCTTTTTTCGGATCGGTCGGATGCAGTCGACCAATACCCGGTATGTGTGTTAACGGGTTAAACCTGACCCGACACCATCGGTTTGATTATTTTCTTTTTAGGGAAAATTGCTTTTAGGTCCTCAAGAAAAGATCAGCAAAAAGTCCTCACTTTTTAAAAGCCTGCCAAAAAGTCTTTTGATCAAGATTCTCTTTGATGCATGTCATTGTGCCACCATAATACAAAAGGGGTACTATGTATTTTCGGAATCCCCGTATTGCCCTTACTTACCTAGTCATTGCCTGATGGGAAATCTCTGGCGCACGTGCCGGTTGCATTGGCCGCTGGAGCTGCAGCTAACTATGCACTATTTTCTTTTTTTTTTTGTCCACCGAAATTGTACAAATATAAATTTCTTACTATATAATTTATGTTGATAGAGAATTAACGTAAAATAATAGTATTTGAGGGAAATTCAGTGATTAGATGAGGAAATTGGACAGGAAAAACTTGGTTATATAATCTTCTCCTGTCGCTGTTGATCCTTACACCCACACTTTATCACTTTCTTTTTTTCTCTCAATTCTAACTCTTTTATTTCTCTTTATTCTCTATTATATTACAATCATTTCATTTTAATAGATTCAGCAATCGAAAATGATTCACCAAGAAATGAATCATCATCAGCACAAGAAGAAGATGAATTTTGGTTGATTTGTATTCTTATCTTTCCGGATGGAGAATGAACTTGTTTGAGGCTGCAGCATGGTCAAGGCATTTCTGCATTCACGAAGAATTATCAAACACTTTAGATCTTCTGCGCTGCAATTAAATCTTGCTTACAAATTTAAGCAATACCCAACGTTGTTATTGGTCTAAACACCGATCAAGATGTTGAATACTTACTTGTGGCTTGTCGTATTTATAATTGCAAACTTGTGAACATCCAGGAAAGAATTGCAGATCATGACGCATCCTCTTCTCGAATCGCTACCCAACAAAAGTAATAGTTTGTTTCCTATGTTTTTGTAACGCACCAATCCCGCAGGTACGGGGACGTTATGACGACGTACATACGCGAGGTGGAAACAACCTCACGCGTACGTTAAGCCTCAGTACAGGGAATCACCTCCATCGTTATAAGGGTTCCAGCCGGAAATAAGTACAAGAATACCTGCAGAAAAAAGTGAGTGATCAAAACAGAGAGGAAAAACTGGGACAAATAAGATAACAGAAATAAATCATTAAGATACCTATAAATCGTCTCAATGAGGAATCTTCTATGTGACTCCAAGGCCCTATCTGAGAATACGGTTACTCGAATCTCCAACCTGGGCACGCAAACTCAGGGTCGTCAGAAAGGGACCTAGTGAATGATAAAATGAAGGAGGTAGTAATATATACAATAGTAATACAAGCACGATACTAATATATAATACCTGATGTTGTCTAGTGATACCATATAATAAGTATATCATAAGCAGTAGAAATATATAATCATGTCAGTCTTTTAATACCATCGCTACCTAGCCGGTTATCATCAGGTCATGGCTATAGTCATACCCAGTTGATATAATAATTAGTGTTGTCTAGTGGTGATGTGATAGAAATGACCATGTTAATAGTGACGTGATGGAAATGAACATGTAGATGAAGTATGCAACATAATCATCCTACTGTGTTGTGCCTAAGCAGCATATAGACAATGCAAAACAGAATATAAGCAATGCAAATTATACATCTACATGAGTAGTACGTCACCTCAGAAAGTATAGCATGAAACAGGTAAAGTAACAACGCATACATGTAACATGATAGCGGATAAATGATCAGGAACAGTAACAAGTACAACTAAACAATAGTATACATGTAACAAGCAAGTCATGTTCTTTATACAATAGTAGAAATCAGTACCACCTGGTATTTTAATCAATCTCTTCCAGTGTCCCATACCACTGGCAGTTCATACTGGGGCCCGCACTCCAGTCGAACCCATCCGGACATGACCTACGGGTACCATTATCCAAACGAGAGAGTGACCAAATAACAAGTGTTCCCGACGTCACTATTGTGTATACTATTTTCTCATGTTAATTGGAAACCATGGTCGAGGAGCTCTTATCAGGTGGGTGTATCCCGTGCATACCCGGGACAACGGCCTTATCAGATCCCTGGCTGCTGAGACCAGGGCCAGCCCGCTAGGGCTGTAACATGTAACGGGAATCTCAATGAGCTAAAACATAACGGGAAACGGGAGCTCATGAGTGACAGATGGTAGCCAGCACTACCCCGTCCCCTGCAGTGGGACGAACAATGGATCCAGACATCCACCCGATATGATCTAATCAACCGTCAAGTCTCCCCCATACCCAAGTTCTCTTTATTATCTATCACTATACAGTATAACAGGAACAAGTACGATAACATGTCATGAGCTCTGTTGATAGCTTGAAACACGATAACGGGAAACGGGAAACAATAGCTGTGGAAGTCCACACATTGCATATCAACAGCTCATGTATCCAGTAAAGGGTATATCAATATCAGTAACGGAAAAGAAGCATATAACATGAACACGGTAACATGGAACAATCATACATGTAATATGAACGGGGATCCATATAACAAGAAAGAAAGAAACTATACATGCATGTGTAACCGTGGTATGTAAACATGACATAAATGTGTATGATGATAACGATAATATGAAATGCGGTAGTCCGTGCAGTGATATGCCGCGAATCCCTGTAACGATGCTCACAGTATATGACATGACGGGGTTCTGTGAAGTGGTGCACATGAATACGAACTACTGGAGTGACGTGTCATAGTATCTGTGCAACGTGATACATGTACATGTGATAACAGGGTCCCGGGGGACAGGATATGTAAGTCACGGTGGTCAGTGTCTCAGATACTACCATGTCCATTGACCTACAGTACCTGTATAGTGATGATACCAGTGCGTGAAATAAGGGTGTCTAGCATGCATGTCTCGTAACAATGTAGCGTCACCGAGTATCGTGGAGCAGTAGACATGTGACGATAATTATCTAACTATGATCCCATACATAACATAATAGTATCCATGAATATGGTGAAAGAGTGGCCCGAGTGTCAGTAGCTGTGCGGATATGATGACGGTGTCCGAGTTGTCTATGTCAATATTTATTGTTATTATTATTATATCACCTATGTTTATATTAAATCAGGACATACCTTACAATATTATCTGTTATTCCTATAACAGTGAGATGCCAATGATTATAAGTTAATAATTACTAGTTACCGTCTTTTATCCATAATCAAGATATATCAATCAATGTCACTAAACTTGATAAAATATAATTTATAAAAGAAAAATACTCACTACTTAGCCATGGGAAGGTAGCTCTCTTTCCCACGATCGCAACGGCTCCAGAATCGTCCGAATCGGAGTCCGGATGCTCCAAATATCGCCCGAACGCTAAATATAATGAAATGGGGTTAAATATGTAATAACAATATTTAAATGCAAATAATAAATAGGAGTAGGGGTTTTATGAAAAAGTACCTTAATGGGTTTCGGATGCGGGTTGGGCTCTTAACGGGTCGGGTTTAGATCCGATACCCAAACCCATTTAACCTAAGTTATTGGGTACTCGGACTAACGGGTTATTGGGTCGGGTCCGATCTAACCCAACAGCTAATGGGTTCGGGTGTAACCCGAACCCAACAAGAATGGCAGCGGCAGCAGCCGCTGCCACGGCTCAGCAGCTGCAGGCCGGCCGGCCAGCGAGACCCGCCGGCGGCGGGCCTAGCCGCCGGCGGTGGGTCACAGAGAGGGAGAGAGAGAGAGGGAGAGAGAAAGAGAGAGAAGAGGAAAAGGGGCAGGGGCTGCGGCGGCCAGTTCCGCCTCGCCGGCGCCGCGCCACCGCCGGCGGCTCCGCCCCGCCGGCGGTGATACCAGAGAGAGGGAGAAAGAGGGATGGAGAGAGAGAAGAAAAAGAAGAAAACAAAAAGGAGAAAAAAAAAGAAGAAGAAGAAAGGAAAGAAAAGAGGAAGAAGGGGTGGCGCGGCCGCCGATTGGGGTCGCCGACCACCGGCGGCGCACCGACCGTGGTGGCCCCACCGAGCACGCAGAAAGAGAGAGAGAGGAAGCGAGGCAGGAGAGAGAGAGAGGGGAGAGGCTTTTAACAAAGGGAATGGCGGTGGGGGAAGTTGCTGGAAAAAGCCAGAGAAGATAAGAAGAGAAAGGAAAAGAAAAGAAAAAGAAAATAATTTAAAAGAATTAAAATAATATTATTTAATTCGGCCCAAAATTCGACTAACTCCCTAGGTGCCCAAAAAGTACAGAAAATAGAGAATATTGTCCTGAGACGTAATATAAAAACGGTTTGAAGAAATGCAATCCGGTTTGCAAATTAAAAATCTCGGAGTGTCTCGCCGATACCGGGCGACACCGGTTTGGCCGGATTTTCGATAAAGTCGGAAAAATCTCCAAAAATACCCTAACGTAGATAATTCGATTCTAAGACACATGGTGAAAGCGGATTCGCAAAATACAACTCCGTTTGATTGATATATCTTGATTATGGATAAAAGACGGTAACTAGTAATTATTAACTTGTAATCATTGGCACCTCACTGTCATAGGAATAACAGATAATATTGCAAGGTATGTCCTGATTTAATATAAAAATAGGTGATATAATAATAATAACAATAAATATTGACATAGACAACTCGGACACCGTCATCATATCCGCACAGCTACTGACACTCGGGCCACTCTTTCACCATATTCATGGATACTATTATGTTATGTATGGGATCATAGTTAGATAATTATTGTCACATGTCTACTGCTCCACGATACTCGGTGACACTACACTGTTACGAGACATGCATGCTAGACACCATTATTTCACGCACTGGTATCATCACTATACGGGTACTGTAGGTCAATGGACATGGTAGTATCTGAGACACTGACCACCGTGACTTACATATCCTGTCCCCCGGGACCCTGTTATCACATGTACATGTATCACGTTGCACAGATACTATGACACGTCACTCCAGTAGTTCGTATTCATGTGCACCACTTCACAGAACCCCATCATGTCATATACTGTGAGCATCGTTACAGGGATTCGCGGCATGTCACTGCACGGCCTACCGCATTTCATATTATCGTTATCATCATACACATTTATGTCATGTTTACATACCACGGTTACACATGCATGTGTAGTTTCTTTCTTTCTTGTTATATGGATCCCCGTTCATATTACATGTATGATTGTTCCATGTTACCGTGTTCATGTTATATGCTTCTTTACCGATACTGATATTGATATACCCTTTACTGGATACATGAGCTGTTGATATGCAATGTGTGGACTTTCACAGCTATTGTTTCTCGTTTCCCGTTATCGTGTTTCAAGCTATCAACAGAGCTCATGACATGTTATCGTACTTGTTCCTGTTATACTGTATAGTGATAGATAATAAAGAAAACTTGGGTATGGGGGAACTTGACGGTTGATTAGATCATATCGGGTGAGTGTCTGGATCCATTGTTCGTCCCACTGCAGGGGACGGGGTAGTGCTGGCTACCATCTATCACTCATGAGCTTCCGTTTCCCGTTATGTTTTAGCTCATTGAGATTCCCGTTACATGTTACAGCCCTAGCGGGCTGGCCCTGGTCTCAGCAGCCAGGGATCTGATAAGGCCGTTGTCCCGGGTATGCACGGGATACACCCACCCGATAAGAGCTCCTCGACCATGGATTTCCAATTAACATGAGAAAGCAGTATACACAATAGTGACGTCGGGAACACTTGTTATTTGGTCACTCTCTCGTTTGGATAATGGTACCCATAGGCCATGTCCGGATGGGTTCGACTGGAGTGCGGGCTCCAGTATGAACTGCCAGTGGTATGGGACACTGGAAGAGATTGATTAAAATATCAGGTAGTACTGATTTCTACTATTGTATAAAGAACATGACTTGCTTGTTACATGTATACTATTGTTTAGTTGTACTTGTTACTGTTCCTGATCATTTATCCGCTATCATGTTACATGTATGCGTTGTTACTTTACCTGTTCATGCTATACTTTCTGAGGTGACGTACTACTACTCATGTAGATGTATAATTTGCATTGCTTATATTCTGTTTTGCATTGTCTATATGCTGCTTAGGCACAACACAGTAGGATGATTATGTTGCATACTTCATCTACATGTTCATTTCCATCACGTCACTATTAACATGGTCATTTCTATCACATCACCACTAGACAACACTAATTATTATATCAACTGGGTACGACTATAGCCATGACCTGATGATAACCGGCTAGGTAGTGATGGTATTAAAAGACTGACATGATTATATATTTCTACTGCTTATGATATACTTATTATATGATATCACTAGACAACATCAGGTATTATATGTTAGTATCGTGCTTGTATTACTATTGTATATATTACTACCTCCTTCATTTTACCACTCACTAGATCGCTTTCTGACGACCCGGGGTTTGCGTGCCCAGGTTGGAGATTCGAATCGCCGTATTCTCAGATAGGGCCTTGAAGTCACATAGAAAATTCCTCATTGAGACGATTTATAGGTATCTTAGTGATTTATTTCTGTTATCTTATTTGTCCCAGTTTTTCCTCTCTGTTTTGATCACTCACCTTTTTCTGCAGGTATTCTTGTACTTATTTCCGGCTGGAACCCTTATAACGATGGAGGTGATTCCCTGTACTGAGGCTTAACGTACGCGTGAGGTTGTTTTCACCTCGCGTATGTACGTCGCCATAACGTCCCCGTACCTGCGGGATTGGGGCGTTACAGTTTTTGTCTACCATAAATTATTTCTGTCCAACATAATCCATTTTGCCCACCATTTTCTTTTGTTGGTCGACAATTTGTAATGTTTTGTCCACTATTTTCTCTTGTTGTACATATTTTTCTTTTTCTGTCTACCATTTGTTATTTCTGTCCACATTTATAGGTTTTTGTCAAATGTCTTATGATTTTATCCATGTTTTAATTACGGTCCTCTAAATTTTATTGTTTTCTTAAATGCAGACAATAACTTACTGTGTGGACAACAATCAAATAATGTGTTGGATTCCAGTCCCTTTTTTATTGGTCCTAACAGCGGTCAACAAGTTTGGTCGGCAGAGGAGATGGTCCTAACGGTGATCCACGCCTGTTCTGTTGTTGCTGAGATTCCAACTTGCGAAAAGGGAGGTGCTTAACAAATGTTTTGCTTTTTGTTCCTCCCATTCTCTTCAGACAGTTGATGATCTTGGAGATGATCATGACATACTTCTTGTGAGGAAGAGAGCTATTGTGACCAATCTTCTCTAGTGAAGTCAACCTTTTAGGTAAACATGTAAGTCACTGCAGACAGGGATCAGCAAAATCAGTTAGTCTTTGCCAACATATTGCTCCACAAAGTCGAGAAAAAGTCGGCTCTGCTCTTCCTTGTCATTGTAATTCAAGATGTTCTACAAATAAAACACAAGTTGGAAAGAAAATTTACAAATTTGGATAAAAAGTACAAAAGTTGTACAGAAAGTACAAAAATTGGACAAAACTGCTTAAGTTGGATGTAAAAATAAATCTTGGACAGAATAATACAAAAGTTGGACAAATTTGGATATAAAATACAAAAGTTGAACAAAAAGTATGGTTGGACAAAAACTACTTAAGTTGGACATAAAAAACAAATCTTAGACAGAAAAACAAAAGTTAGACAAAATATACTTACAAAAAAAGTAAAGATGAACTATTCTACCTCTTCTATATTGATCCTTATGTTGGTCATCCATTTGCCGCCTCATCTCCTTCCCAAGAGAGATATCAAGCCTTTGCCAAAAATAATTTTAACACATAATAAAGAAATTTAAAGGGCAATGGAAGGAAAAGTTGGTCAGAATAAGATGAAAAGATAAAAACTCACATTGTCCCAAGCATGCAGCGCCGGAGGATCTGCAGAAGTCTTGCTGGGTCATGAACATGTCTCTCCACGAACAGACAAATTGTTGCCTAATTTTTTTTTGGTCAATTGACTTAAATCGAGTTGGACATATTTTTAAAATGTTGGACAAAAATTAAAAAAGTACGACAAATACTTATAAAAATAGACAAATACTGAATAAGGTGGACATATATAGAAGTGTCACCACATCATTAATAGCCGTAGGAAACATTGCAGAGCCTCACGTTCCTCAAGTTTGAGCTGGGATGTTGGGTCCCAGTAAGTTAAATTGTGCACAAACCCAATCTCCTTGTTGTTCTCCCAATACATCTACACAGTGAAGTTTGGATCTTGGGGAACATCCGCGTTTAATTCTACCAATTTCATGAACTCCGCTTCTGTCCTGGGTCCCATGCTCATAGCTATCCAGATTTCTTGCACCACTGAGATGGATAGATCTTCAAAGTCGAAGGCTTCTTCTACAGCTGGGGCAGAGGATTTTATTGCCATCGAGGCAGAGGGTACTAGAGGACTCTACTGCAACCGAGATAGAGGGTTCTGTTGCAAGAGGGGTGGATTCTACTGATTGCCCACGCACCGTTCGTCCTCGTTTTCTCTGTCATGTGGACAGAAATTTAAAAGCTTAGAAGGTTGGATGAAAACTTAAAAAGTTAGACAGAAATTGATAACAATGGACAAAAACTTTAGAAGTTAGATGAAAATTGATAATAATGAACATGAACTTTAAAAGTTCGGCAAAAATTGAAAAATACAGGTAAACATGCCTTTGAAACATCCCATGATGGAGATATCACAAGCTTAGAAGGCTCTTAATATCTCCAAGAATTCACATTCTTTAAACTGCTGGTCAGACCAGCAGATAATAGTCTTTCTTCCCCCCTTTCTTCCTCTCTTTCTTCCTAGTGCCATGTGGGTAATTCATCAATATTTCCACGTGCTCCCATGCTTATTCTGTAGGTCTTTGATCTGGCATCCCTTCTTCTTCCCTTTTATCTGCTTGCTTGTCCCCAAAATAAGCTTGCTCTTCCTCTTCAGCACAGGGAATGCCCTGAGTTCTTTAAACGAAGGTCCCATCTTTGCAACTTCCTCTAATCCAGCATCTGACAAGGCATTTTTGGAGGCGGGTAATCTCCTTTTTGGTATGAGATTTCACCACCAATAATTGCCATGCCTTGGTGGCCTCAAACTTCTTCCAAAAGGCAATTTGTTGTATTATTGTCTTATTCCTCGTTCAAATACAATTATAGTCAAGCTTATGATGACCGTCTCAGGTCATTGAGGAACCTTAATACAAAAGGTGGAGTAAATCATTCGAAGTTGAAAATTTTAATGTTGAACATTTTTATGAAAATGCAACAGACAAATTTCCGAAGTGTTGGCCAAATATCTGAAAATATTGGACAAATTTTAGTATACTTAGAAACTTTCTGGGGAAGTTAGATAGTGTAATGCCCCGATTCGACGGGTACGGAGACGTTACTGCGACGTATATACGCAGGTCAGAAATACCCTCACGTATATATGCTAAGCATCAATACATGTAAGAATCAGAGTACGGAAGCACGTAGTGCATTATACATTCTAACATATGAGTACAATTATAAAGTTATCACCAGAGGTGACAAATGTTACAAGAATATTACATCACTAATATGGCGCAAATGCGAGAATACAAAGGATGTACAATTATAAATAGTACAATAGGAGGCTCAGAGTCATAACAGGAGAACTCTAGAGTCGAGCAGGGGTCGTGAAAGGATGGGGCTTCTGAACGGTTTGCTAGGGATTCACGCTTCAGCTGCACCACTCTGATCAGCAACTGAGAGAATGCGCAAGCTCCAAACTCCAAAACCTGGATATGAGAATTCAGGGGAGTCAGACAGAACTCCCCGCGAGTGGTGATGCGAATACCAAGTGGCGAGCATGGATAAGCACACGTGTATCGATAAATCTAACTCATAAATATATATTGAAAGCCGTGTCGTGAGCACAAGCATGCAAGAGCAAGTAGATATACAACAATTGATATCAAGTAGGGAATACTCATGGTATGATAAGATAAGAGCAGAAGACTGATGGAATAGAACACAAGTGGAAAGGCAGGATATGAGCAGGTATATTATAATAATCATAAAATCGTAAATCTAAAGTAAAACTCGATACTAGCAAACATGGAAAAGCATACTGCGGATCCAAAGCTGGCAACTTTTATTATTATTACTCATCTTACCCAGATGTCTAGATATGTGAACTAGCGTCTCAGTGCACATATATTCACAACTGAGTAAAGCAAGGTTGTTATTGAAAACCAACGGGGGTATCAACGAATAATATTTACAGTGGGTCCCATACATGCCCGGGACCACGGTCCAGGACGTTCCATTGCTGGTGTATGGAACCGGCCGCAAGGCCTACAGGACGGTCTTATAGAATGCCCTTTATCAAGATGGTACCAGGAAGGAGGGAGCCAGCACTCCCCTCGGTCGCCTAGAGGCCCACAGGTCAGACCGAAAGTTTTAGTTGCACAACATACCTAGGGCCACTGTAAACATATATTGATAGTCGCAAGTTTCACCCGACCCGATATAAGTTGTTTCTTTTTATGATATATTATGTAATTATCAATTTACGGGAATAACAGGTGCAAGACATGATCAGGAATTCAGGAGTACATGAGTACTGTAGATTCAAGTCACTGTAAATATAATACAGGATAACAAGTACAGGATTCCCGTAAATGTGATAATCACAGGTCAAGTATTAATATGATGGGAGGCAGGTGATAAATCATGTAATAACAAGGCGCAAGTGTTAAGTAGTAATAAGTCGGGTGTCAAGTGATAACACGTTAGTTGTTAAGTGATACAGACAGGTGTCAGGTATTAGCATGTAGATGATAGGTATCAAGTAATAGCATGTCAAGTATTAACATATCAAGCATGTACTTGACAAGTAATAAAGTAATACCTGAGCACAATCAAGCAGAGCTGAGCAAGCTGGAGCGAAGCTAATATACAACCCTTAATGCTATCACGCTCGGCGTGGTTACTACTCGCAGCGTAGTTAGACACACGTGTCGCAGCAAGCATATGAACGCCATATTACCGCTCACAGGGAAGCCATACTCACGGGGTAATTATACTCGAAAGGAGTAAGCAGTAAAGTGTTGACGCTAGGTCCGCCTACCAGGCGTAGCATAGAGAAAATTCAAAGGACTTTAAACCTCAAAAGTTGTACCCAGAAGTTAGGCCCGAAGGTAAGGGTACCTGCAGAAAGTGTTAGTTCCAAACAGGACAAATCATGAATAATACAAGTCGACTTGATGAAACGGGAAGGTCAAGAGGAAAGCGAAAACACTCTCCTAAATCTTCAGAAAACACTGTAAAATCTCTGATCTTCGAAATTCAGGTAACAAACGCGTAATGCGTTAAAGAGAAGGTGATAGAGAGGAGAAAATCAAGAAAGAGAAAGAGAATGAGAGAGAGGAGAGAGAAAGAGAGTGCTAGAGAGAAGTCCATAGAGAGAGTGCAAAGGGATAGAGAGTACATGGAGAGAGAGAATGTATAGGGAGATGCAGTGTTGAGAGTGAGACGCGGGGGTCGCAGACGCGGGGGTCGTAGACGCGTAGATACCACAAACGCGAGGTTCGAGACTTGCGTTTAAGCTATAACACGAGAAGAACGCGGACGCGGATGTGAGTTCCATGTCGCAGACGCGGGCATGAGCTCCTCATCGCGTTGATACAAGAACGCGAGGATCGCGTTATACAAATATGAAGAACGTGAAGATCGCGTTAAAGATTTGCTTTGACGCAGGGTGAACTCCCCGTCTTAGCAATTAGCAGAGAGAAAGAGAGAGACAGGGTGATGAGAGAATCAGAGACGCAGGGAATGGGAGAAAGACGCAGGTAACAAAGAAAGGAAAAATAAGGAAAAAGAAGAAGAAAAGAAAGAAGAAAAGGGAAGAAAAGAAAGAAGAAAAGGAAAGAAAAGAAAGAAAGAAGGGGAGGGAGATGATGGCCGGCCATGGGCAGCGGCAGCCGACGGTGGCCGAAGTTGGCCGGAAAAGGTGGCCAAAACTCTAAGCCCAAACAATCTAGAGGGTGCAAGTGTAGTTCAAAAGGGAAAAATGGAGTTTTGTAAAAGGGATTTCAGAGACCGAAGCTATAGCTCGTTAGAAAGAGCTCTCCGAGGGGAGAAAGATGGCGTGGTTGGTGGTGACTAAGGTGGTGTAGGTGGTGGTGAAAATGGTGGAGAAGCTAATAGTGAAATGGGTTGTTTTGATGGAAAAGTAGGAAGAAGATGGTGGTGTGGTGGTGGTTGTTATTGTTAGAATGGAGGAGGAGATGGAGGAGAGAATGGTGATGGAAATGGTGGTGGAGAAGGTGGATAGGATGGCCGGCCAAGGAGGCACCATGGCGGCTGGTTTGGGCAGCTGTTCGTGGCCTTTGGTTGGCTGGAAGAGAAAGGAGGAAAGAAAAATGAAAAGGGAGAAGAAAAGGTGTGTATATATATATAACGGATATGGAATATTTACAAGTTTGCCATTGTATACAAATGAGACATGCGTCTCTACTAAAATGGGCTGCGTCCTCATAAAATGAAACGCGCGCGTGGTCAATTGCCCAGGCGCGGGAATGAGACTTGCGTCCAGTAGAAAACGCGAGAACTGCGTTAGACAGAAAAGACAAAAAGTCATAATGACTTGAATGACATAACATTAAATGCAGAATGGAGAGGATCTCTACTTTAAAGATTGAACCCAGATTTGGTGAGACTCGCTTTAGCGAGGAGAGAGAAAAATAAAAAAAAGAGAAAAGTAAAATATCTGGATAAATTTCCAGTATCTGTGAAAACACCGAAAACTCTGGAAAAGTCCGAAAAATAAAGTAGCTTGGAAAGCTTTCCAAAAATTCTCAAAAATAATAAATATTATTTTAAGATGTTTGGTGAAATATTTTTTTAGAGATTTATTCCGTTTTTAAAATAAAAATCCTAAAGTCAAACGTCGATATCGGTCTACACCGGGTCGGCCGGATTTTTTATAAATTCTGAAAAATTTTAGAAAATACATTAAAAGAGAAAACATTATTTTAAGATGAAATGTGAAAGCAGAATTTAAAAATTTAATTCTAATTGAAAACTAAAAATCCTAGAATCACCCAGCAATCTGGCCGACCCCAATCTAGTGAAATTTTGATAAATTTATAAAATTCTCAAAAAAAATATTTAAATAGAAAATGTGATTTTAATAAATAATGTGAAAGCTATTTCTAGAAATTTAACTCCGTATGTAAATTAAAAACCCGAGAATCGATCAGCGGCACTGGTTGACACCGGTTTCGAAGATTTCCAATTGAATTCAGAAAAATTCCAAAAAATCATAGAAAATCTAAAATATTAGAAAAAAATGTTCGAAACTGAAATCAATCAAATCAGAATAGCGAAAAAATCAAATCGAGTAATACTCCAAGATCGGGTTCTCGGTTCAGACTAGGGCTGACTCTGAGTTTAGGAATCCGGATCCAAGGCAAAACGATCATACAAATAATTCATAACACAAAACAATTACTGGAAGCAAATTGAAAAATATGATCAGAAAATATGAATACGCAACTAAGTGTGTATTCCGGGAGCAGGGTGTTACAGATAGATTTATAAATAGTTGGACATATTTATGGATAGACAAATTTATGAAAATATACACAAACTTCTTAATTGTTGGACAAACACAAAAGAAACACTTAACCACTTTATGAACTACCCCCGTTGATTCTAGAAGGGATAGCAATAAATGGGGATACTAGCACCACGTTCCCTCTCCTCTCCTTCTCTCTTCTTTTCTCTTCGCTTCTTTCCTCTTTGCTGCCCTCTCTACTCTCCTCTTTTTTCTTGTCCCTCGCCTTCCCTCTTCTCTTTCTCCCCCTTTTGCTTCTCATTTTCTTGTCTTCCTCCATTCATACTTTCTCATAAATCACCATATCATCATCGAGGACATTTGGACGATCTTCTCTGAACAGCGCTCCTCCGATACACGATGAATGAAACCCACAGCCTTCCTCATCTCCATATTCAATAACAGAAAACTTAAGTAAAATTGAAGAAGAGTTACAAGTAATGAACAAAAGATTACAAGAATTCTCTTCTGAGATTCTGGGAAAGTATTTCAGTGGAAGTCTTGTCAACGCGCTACCACTTTGTCCCATTGAAGATGCGAGCAATAAGTCAGCGAGTCTTCTTTTAGGAATTCCTTCTCGCCTTGTTTAGAAGATTCCTTAAGATTGGAAGATGAGGGTGTTAGAACTCTGAGATTATCCTTGAAGGATGAGAGAAAATATTCTCTGAATTATTGAAAGTAAGAAAAGCAATGGCTAATGGCTATTTTTTTCTCCTTGTACGTGTTTTTTCTCCTTTGTGCGATGTGTCCTTAGTCTAGCCTGCTAATGGGCTATTTGTAGGCCTCACAAGGGTATAACTTCCCTTAAAATCAGTAAAAGTTGATTATACAGCCTCAGCACGAGGCTAGACAGGCTCTGCGTGAGCCTATCTAAGCTATTTGTGAAGCTAGATAGCGAGCATGTTTAGAGCTTCCCACGAAGCTAGATAGCCGTTTGGCTCTTTTAGAGAAGCACGATGCTCTTAATTGTCTCCACTTAATGGGAATATATTAGGGTGTAATTGCCCACTTAAAGTGGTCATTAACCCCACTAAAGTAGTTGGTAGTTAGCCCACTAATCTGACCTGGAGCATAGCCTTCTGCGAGGCTACTGATCCAAGCAGAGCTAGTCTTCTGTGAGGCTAATTCTCCAACCGGAGCAAGCCCACTGCGGGGCTAACGCTTCAAGCAGAGCTAACCTTCTGGGAGGTCTAATGCTCCAAGCGAAGCTAGCCTTTCGTGAGGCTAATGCTCCAATCTTTTGCGAGAAACTAGTCAGTTTGAACTGGCCTTTCTACTATATGCGAACTATCTTCTGAAAGTGTTGACAAGTTAAACATTGCACGGACCAGTCGGAGTGCTATTTAGGATTCTGTCTTTTAGAAGTGTCAAAAAAAATTTCGTTCAAAGTTTTCCTAATTTCGTAATGGACTGGTTTAGAGTTCGAAATACTTTGAATCAATTCCGGTGTTTAAACCTGTTTGAAGTAAGTATAGCATCAATATGCAAGTGTAGACTAACTAAAAATCACTGAGGACAAGTCATCAAAGAGTAAAGTCTATACTCTAAACGCGAGGTTAATCAGAGCCACTCGTGTAAAGTCAAGACGCGAGTCTCAAAGCCCGCGTCCCCAACTTAACTGCAATGCCAAGACGCAGAGCTCGAAGCCCGCGTCTCAACATCATCGCAGTGTCGAAACGTAAGGCTCGAAGCTCGCATCCTAACATCACTGCAAAGCTAAAACGCAGAGTTCACACCCTGCGTCACCGTAGTGATAAAACGTGAGGCTCGAAGCCCGCGTTTCAGTGTCACCGCAGTGTCAAAGCGCGAGGTTCAAAGCCCGCATCCCAGTATTACTGCAAGGCCCAAACACGAGGCTCAAAGTCCGCATCTCAACATCACCGCAGTGTTGAAATACGAGGCTCGAAACTCGTGTCCCAGCATCACTGCAATGCCAAGCCGCAGAGCCCAAAGCCTACGTTTCAACTGCGGAAGAGCCCCGCGTTTCTGTTATAACTGCCTTCATTATCAGGTCAATTACTGCCCACGTAATAAAGGCAGTTAGCCCCATTATGGAGGGTTTTTATGGAATAATTTTACCTCTAAAACTCCTATAAATAGCTCAGTTTGCTATTGAAGAGGGGTCAAAAAAGTTTTCGTCAGAAGTTTTAGCTGAGGATACTGACAAAGAGTTAAACTTTTCTACACCAACTTGCGGAGTTTAAGTTTTCACCCAAGTCTCTTTGAGATTCTATTTGGACAGGAGTTATGCTACTCCATTCATAATCCGAGTGGAAGATTCCCAGCAGACACTGACATTCACTTGGTTATTGAAAAATAAGATTCACTTTCCACCGCTACATCAAGAACCCAGCCTTAAATAAAGAGAAGATTTGAGATTGAATATCTTCTCTCTTATAAGTGGATTATTGATTCATTGTAATATTCTTTACAATCAAACAAAGAATTTACTCCGCTTTCAATTTTTTCCAAGAAACAAGAGATGGTGACTCCGCTGGGGACTCTTTTCTCTACTGATGAGCAAATTGTGGCGTAAGGTGACTTCACCTTCATGGGAAAAACAGTCGAGTAACTTATCATAAAATTTGACCAGACAAAATATGAAGAGTTCCTCTCTTCTGGTTTTAAGAGCCCTAGGGCGCGGTAGTACTGCAAGGTCTCCTATGAAATTCGCTCTCAAGTCCCTTCGGGGACTTCCCCGAAGATGGACTGCGCAAAGAGCATTATTTCTAGCTACATCTTTATTAAAAATTATGTCTATACCATGATCTCCATGAATATTTTTTATACATCAAAACCTAACCACCAATCGAACTAAAATACATGTAAAGATATACCAACCCATATTTTAATTCAAATATTTTTCCAGAATTTTTTTACCACTAATTAGTGATTTCAAAAAAAAAAAAAGATATTTGCCGCTGCTCTCGGCCAGGCCGAGAGCATCTCAGCTTACTGCACAGACCAGGCTGGTCTGTACAGTCCCAGCTAGGCCCAGACTTGGCTCAGCCTAGCCCGGCAGGGCCAGGGCTGGCCTGGCCTGGCCTGGCCTGAGCCAGGCCGACTAGGGGCGCAGCAGGGCCTGGGTCCTGTTCTAAAAAAAAGCAAGGAAAAAAGGAAATTTCAGACCAGACCTTGGCCTGGCCTGGTCCGGCCTGGGCTGGGCCTAGGCTGCTATACATATATATATAATAGAAGAAGAAGAAGAAAGAAGGGAAGTAAAAAAAGAGAATTTGCAAATAAAAAAATAATTAGATAAAAATATAAAAAATAGAGAAAAATATAAACAATAGTCTATAATAATTTTATTTTCTATGATAAAAATTTTAGACTAATATCAATATAAATTAACTCAAACCACCCACTTTAAAGCCATTTTTCTTAATGGTAAATTCAGACTCGTTAAGTATTTTAATGGTTTAAAGTCTATTAAAAATTTAACAAAAATTTGAAATTAGTTTAAACTAAACCAACTAAATTCGTTACATCTAGAGGACCATATTTCTAACCCCTAAACTAATTAATCAAGATTAAAACCCCTTATAACTCCTAAGTAAAATATCTTTTGAAAATCTAACAATTTCTATTGAAATGAACCATGTAGATTTATTGAGGCCTTATGATTTCAGTGCTTTAGACTTGGGATCGAGTTCAGGTGAGTATTTCTTTTCTTTATTTAATTTTATTTAATTTTATCGTGAGTATTTTTTTCTCCTTCAGTTAAACAAGAATTTTGTGATAAATAATTTTATTTTATTATGTAATTATGCTACTAATTTTTTTGAGATAATATTTATGAGTATTATTTTCTCATTCATCATTGTCAGAAATATATATATATATATATATATATATATATATTATATATATATATATATATATATATATATATATATATGTTACTTGCTTTATTTTACCATCTGTTTTATTTTACCTGTTTGAGTACCTATTCATTTCATGTGATCATCTAACTTATTTTACTAGTGTGATTACATGTATACCTTCATGAGACATCGTTGAGTGCTAACACTATTTATTTAGTTGATCTACGTCATTTCATGTGTAGTCATCTACCACTATTGATTCATGATTAGTTGTAGTATATCTTAGATCATATTTGATCTTATAATTGACCTAGTTGTGAGAAATTTTAGAATATAAATTGATTGATCATGAGATTGATTGGTTCGTAATTGAGGTTAAAGGTTCATATTTATAGATAAATAGTATATTTATTTGAGGTAGTTATCGGACATTTATTTTTGATGATATTTCAGATGAGAATTCATTTGGATAATGAGGTAGATTAAATAAGATGTTAACTTATGATTGATTTATTTGGATGCTTAAATTTATATATAGACCTAGAGTTCAACTTGAGATTTACATGAATACCTTACTTTGTTTTTGATCTATCACATAATACTGATTTTGAATTAATAGTTGAAAGTATTTTATTGGATATATTCACTAATAAATTATCTCAGTAATGATATTTATTGATATTGAGGTTTGAGTATAGAGACTTTTTAGATTTCATGTAGCTTGAGGATGTCCCATTCCTTAGTCATTATCTTGATTGCGATTGAAACTATTAGTGATGTAACTTAAAGTATAATTATATTTAGATCTTGAATTTGACTGGGTCATAATGGTAATACGATTCGATATCTGAGTGACATTATCAGTAGATTTGATTATTCTTATTGATGGTAAAATAAGTTAGAGTTTGGCTAGATATTGATGATTGATTAATTCAGAGATTCTTTATTAAAAGAACGAGATATTGGACTTGTATTTGTTAGTAGACTCGATTGAGTTGGAATTGACCTTGGTTGAGGAGTAGACGTAGATTGGTTTAACCTGACCTGGTGGCATTTATATGCATAATTGACTAGTTATTTGAATTTTTGGACCTTGTATTTGAACTTAATGGAAGTGAGAGTTTATGATGGCCTTAATTAAGATTGAATAGTGATGATTGGTTGGATATAAATGAGTATATATTTTATATATTGGGACTTGGATATATCGATGACTTTGAGTTCTGAGTTGATTAAATATTTTGCCCAGATTATTCTATTCGTATCAGCAAGTCATTACTCATTCTGAATATCATGATTTACCTGAAGAACTTGACTGATTATATATGACATCTACCTGATAATTATATTGTTCATGTTACCATAATTGCTGGGGAAATATTGTTGTACGTAACAACACCCTTATGTTATACTTGTTACATGTCCTGTTATACTAGTATCATGTTCACTGATATTATATATCTTATTATACCGGTATCCTGATTACACATGTTGGCGTTATTACCCACCGAGTTATCCCAGTGGTCTAGGTAACAAGTACATTAAATAATCTTGAAAATCTAAATAACCTGATATTAAATAACTTACACTGAGATTGAGAAGATTGATGGAGGAGACAACGTCTATATTTTGGGTGGACCTAAGATATAAGTTGCGCAGCCGAAAGAGGGTTCCACTATAGGGTTCCCGGGGGGTGACTGGCACCCCGTCCTGTTCTTATTCCTGTTATACATGTTATACATGTCCATGACTACCTTGCGGTAGGGCCTAGTTTAGCGCCAGGTGTCTGGGTCGTGGTCCCGAGTATATATGGGACCCACCTAAAGCATGGACAATGTCTCTAACCGATCAGTTTCAATAACTTAGGACCCTGATTGACACATGTGCTAGGCGTAGTATGGGATGCGTCTATTACAGGTGGCAATTGGGTTCATTGACATAATAATAATAAACTCTTTATAATGTATTGTAATTGATTGTCTTTGCCTGATACATGTATATATGTTGGACACCCAATGTTACATCTAACCTGATTGGACGTCTGACTCTAGTACTAACAACTCTACCCGTCTGATATATAGATTGTGATAGACACATGATTGAATATATGACTGGATATATACTCTAATTTGTGCTATCCACATTACTGTTTATTTACTTTATTCATGCTATTTCTTATTCCGGTATATATATTTTTTATCTGCTCACACGTTATATGCACATGCACTTTTCAGTTTATTCTTATATATTCACTAGGAGTTCTGACTCTCTAGATTTGCATATCTAGATTTGTGGATATTTATTTTCGATTAGATATTGGAGAGGATTATATGTGTTATAAGGAGCTGGAGTCCCTCTCTCCTTGATTATCGGTATTCCTGTTCTTTTATTCATGTTATTTTCTTATTCTATCTATATCGCATCTCGTTATCATTTCTTTTCTTTATTTATCTGCTATCATTGTGTTAGATATTATATGTCATATTGTAGTAATATTGATTTATCATAGTAGATTTTATAACTTATTCAGATTACTTTAGGTTTAGCATATATGCATGGGGTATTTTTCTCACATACAAACGTCACCGACCTTCGTTGCGATTTCGTTTCAGCGTATTTTGAGAAGCGGGGTGTGACATCACTAGTCGAAGCTTTCTTAGCAGCGCTTTGTTGGCTCTGCCAAATGCACGTGTGTGCTAGATTCACTATTGGAAGCTAACTTAGCACCGCTCTCTAGTGCTTTGAGCGAAGCTAGCTTAATTTCACTAAGAACAGCGCTAGCTTCGTTAGCAGAAGCGCCACTGAAGGGCACTTTGGCTTTAGCTTCGCTGGAAAGGCAAACTTATGCCTTAGCTTCGTAGCCATAGATTGTCGGAGCAGCTTCGCTGGAAGCTAAGAGAGGAGTTCTTTTAGCCTCGTGTGAGATTGTAATGGGTTCTCCTAGAGCCTTTTTAGCTCCACCAGAAGCTGAGGTAGGCTCGTGTAAAGCCTGGTTCACAGCTGGTGTAAAGCCAGATTAGCCTCGCTGGAAGCTGCAGTATGCTAGCGTGGAGCTTGTTTAGCCTCATTGGAGGCTGCATTAAGCTCGCTTTGGGCTTGTTTTAGCCTCAATAGAGACTCACTTCTAGAATTAACTAATGGAGCCTTGACTATTGAAATCTTCCTGTGCTTGCTCACACATAGAGAGCTTGTGTTGTCCATGATGAGAAGTTGCTCGAACTTCTTTTGGTCAAAGTGGGTGACCAACATCTCTACAGTAAATCCGAGGGTCTGATTGTCGCATTGTGACACTACTTTCTCATTGGTGAAAAAAGTAGTCCTCAGCAAAGTCACCATCTTATTTTTCATCGAAGAGAACTTAAGTAAACTTAGGAGAATTACAAGTAACGAACAAAAGATTACAAGAATTCTCTGTTGGCCCGGAGGCCTTCCTCTCTAGTTTGATGATGATTAACTCATGTAGTTATGTTTACTAATAATTTTGTGATTTTAGTTTCAGATCATTTAACAAGATATTAGTTGGTGATTAGCTTCAACAAAGGAGTTTTTGGAGCTTTTCATGGTGATTCCAGTGCCCGAGCATCAAGATCATACCTTTGCACTCGGTGAATCACGTTTGAGATCGAGTCAACTTGAAGATGGAAGATCGTCAAGAAGACTTAGGTATCCTAGTGTTTAGTGTGTTTAGATTCATTTGTAAAGATAAGAATAGTTGATATGCTCAAGTGCACAACACACACAAGTTTTATGTTTGGATATTGTTTTTCCGGTTTTTAGTTTAACCGATATTTGTTTCCATGAATAGATTGTTCAAAACAAGTTTAATTGGTTTATGTATAGTATATATATTCTTTCTATACATGCATGCTTAAACTTCTTATACAAACTTATTTTGACTTTCATATTCATGTATTGTGTTGACTGAGATTTCCTGCACACAAAATATAATATGTTAGTTTAAGAATAGATGTGCAAGTCTCAGTTCTAATCCGCGGTAGCAGGGCTATGCGGGTCGTGATCCTCAAGGAGGGACTGCGATGGAAGCGTTAAGCAAGTTATACTCTTAAAGCTTTTATTTTTATTATTAGTAGTGGTATTTACAATGGATGGTATTTACAATGGGTGGTAGAAAAGAATATTGAGATGATGTGGATTTAATCTACAAAGAAAAGAAAATAAAAGAAAAGGAAAGAAAACTTATCTCTTAGTCTGCTTGCCGTTTGAACCGTTGCGATGATTTTCCTTTCTTCGAAGGCGTACAAGCACGGCTTATGGGATCGTCCGCCTTCTTAATCTACTCTATGAAATGAAAAACAAGCTATGAAGACCTGTTCATCGCCATGGGCCGTCAAGGTTCCTTCTTCGGCTAGGTATTCTCGAAGCAGTTGGATCTCATGGTGGGCAAGACATTAGAGAAAGAAACAATGTAGAAAAACAATGATAGACAAAGATAGAGACACAATAAAACATAAAAAGAACAAAACAAGCTTTGATTTGATTTAAACAATGGAGGAAAATTTACAACTTACACCGGCTGTCACCATCGACACAAGAGGATCCCTTCCTCCATGAATGCAACATCTCCTCTCAGCTTTTACAAGAAGAAAATAAAATTTACAAAGGTGGAAATCTAATCTAACCTAAAAGAAAGAAGAAAAACCCTAAAAATCCTAACTTTGCCCCTTTGCTGGACGCTGGACGACTCTGTACGTTACACTGCAGGGGATATTTATAGGTGCAGAAGGCCGAGGAGTCCCGGATGAACTTACCCACGAAATCTGGGATCATGATGTCATCAAATTGCCGCGGTTTGCCGCGGTTCCGCGGCACTTTAGTGGCTTCTGGCCACGCGCTTTGGCGCGTGGCCTCTTCTGGTCCGTCCATCTGGGCGCCTGCTTCTAGAAGTGTGATCCTGGCTCTTTATATTGGGATTTCGATGTAACTTGGGAATCAAGTTATCTAGATTTTGAATTATCCCAATCTTTTATCCACGAATTTCCTTCTCATCTTGGCTTTTATGCTCATCCTGCAAGAGTTTAGGGTTGGATAGAATTCTATCCTTCCCTCATTTTTAATAATTACAACTTTAGCCCTTGCATAATTGCACTTTGACAATTGATATTTGCACTTTGACTCTTGGGCTTCAAATATGGGCTTTTGGGCTTCATTAAGCTTTATTTATTATAAAAATAATAATTCGAGGCCTGCACACAATAAATTACAAAATATTAATAAATGTGCAGAATTAAATGAATAAATATGAAAATGTGATGGTAAATATGATGATAAAAATGCACTTTTGACTACCAATCACACCCCCACACTTATCTTTTTGCTCGTCCTCGAGTAAAAAACAGAAAAAGAAAAAGAAATGAAAAGTTAATCTAACCTAACTCACTTTCGTAGGAATCACGATTGCACTTAGCACGTGCAACAAGCCGTTAAACCTCTAGGTTACCCTAGAGGACGAGTGTTGTCTCGTGAGGGTTTTCAGTGGATTGCACCCACAAAATCCATAAAAAGAAAATATTTGAATTATTATTGAAGAGACTAAGTAATCTATAAGTTTTAGGATCCTCATTTTTATTCATTCTTAGACTTAGTCTTTATAAAGTAAATTGTTTTCATTTTAGGTAAGGGTCAAAATTGAACTTCTAATATAGTCTTTTTCGTTACCAAAAATCATATGCATCCTTATGAATTTATACTAGGAATTCCTTAACTTGGACTCTCATGCCTCTCTATATATATTTTTTTTCTTTTTTTTATTATTTTTTTAATATGTATAACGCATCTAATTTTCTTTCGTATAAGCATTAAGGCTTCTTGAGGCCCTCATACCTAACTAATTGACTATTAGATGTGTTAATACATATATAAGTAATTTTTTCTTAATTTCCTTAGGCTTTCTAATCCACCCATGTAACGAACTTAAAGTCGATGACTCCCAAACCGGTTGGCTTTAGGGCACCAGGTGAGAAAACACCCCGCGGACTCAAATTCGAGTGAACTAGGCCCCAAAACTAAGGACTTTATTATTTTATATTTTTTTTTTATACTCACCTTTAGGCGTGAATACTTATGCTTCTTGAGGCACATGTATCCAGCTTAATTGGTAAAATTTTTTTTTTTTTTTATGAGGCACAAGGGTCTTTGTCTTAGAATCCTAGATATGCATTAGGTATGCACATTTCATTAAGGTAAAAATCAAGACTAATTATTTATTCAATTTTTCTCCTATACCTAAAATTTAAACAATTTATTTATTTTGACCAAGTTTTAGAAATCCTAATCATGATTTTCCTAATCCTTAAAACTAACTTAGATTTCTTTCAAAAAAATAAGTCAAAATATTTCCTTTTTATAACAATTTTTTTTATTAGCAATGGTGTTAGTTTCTACCTATGTTAGTATGTTAGTAAAGCCCACCCCCACACTTATCTCATGCATTGTCCTCAATGTATGAATGTATGCATATATGCATGAAACAGAACAAGGGAAGGCGGAAGTTACCTTAGGGTGGTGGTTCCGGAGGTGGTCTAATTGGTCCACGAAATGTGGCCCAATCAAGATAACATATAATTTGGTGGAACCCACCAGAAATTTTCCTTACATAACCCACTAAAATATATGTATAATTATTTTTAAGAATTTCCACCCTATCGAATTTTCAAATTTCATAATAAATTTCAGAGTTAATTGTCTCAACCTCCTTGTCCCAAAATGGAGTATGAAAGGATGGAATTATTGACTTGGACATTATAGGTGCGGGAACGAATACCGACTCAGGGAAGATGCTCAAATCAAGTAAGGGCTCAGGAGTCGGGCTAGGTTCAAGAATTGGGTCCAAGTCAAGAAATTAAAACTCAAGTCCACAATCTTCTTCCCACAATGGAATGTGACCTAATATGGATGATATCTCTTTACTTCCAATATTAAGGAATTCTAGCTCATCGCCATACAATTCTTCAAAACTAAGGTCAACATCGTCCGTCAGAATTGTACAATCAATTTCAGAAGTAAAGAGATTGTGAGAATCTAGGTCAAGTTCAATATGATCATCTAAAATGGGTGATTCAATTTCATAATGAATTGGAATAGGATCCAATGTTGACTCGGGAAAGTGAAATCAGGTGGAGACACTGGAGTCATTATTGGATCAGGAAATAAAATTGAATCATCAAGTGGAAGATCATGATCATATTCAAGCTCAAGTTCTAATTCAGGAAAGGAAAAACTTGCCAAGTTATCAAAAATTGGAGTTTCGGCAAGTTCACATGATGGTACTGAATTAGAATCTTGTTGTCCAAAGCAACTTGGTTCGTCGGCTCTAAGCAAGTGGTCAGCGATATCAGAATCAGCCGGACGGTGAGAACGTAAGCATTGAACCATCAAATCTATGTCATGATCACGGGCTAATTTAGCCTCAGTCATGGCAGCTAGCATCCCTTCATAGTCGATAGGTGGATCATGTTCTGATTGGACTTGAAAATAGGACGGGTAATCGTGATAAAGTTGTGAGTCGGTGGACTCACGTATCATCATGTCTAAGATTGATGGTGATTTTTGCTTGGACTTATTTATACTCATCATTTCCAAGATAGATGGATTTCTATTCTGAATGGGTAGATCTGAGTATGAATCTTGGGAAGAATGTGGAATAGATGGATATGGAGGACAATTTGGTTGAGAATTAGACTCGGGGGACTCGAAACCCCATGAACTCTGTGACGAGTTGAAATTATTATGGAAATTATAGTCATAAGATGGAGGGTGTGGGTTATATTCATTCGGATAAGACCATTCCGGCACACTAGGTTGATCAAAATTATGATATGCCGGGTTGGTAATATCCGAAAAAGAATTAGGTGTGTAATATGGATTAAAATTGGAATTATTATTATATGCCATATCACACCAACACCAACAAATCAAACAAATAAACAAACAAAAAAAAATGAAAAATTCTAACCTAAGTTAGGGTAGACCTAGACCTAGACGACTCCTAACTGGTTAGACTGTCCACGGGAGGTAGGGTGCAGACTTTGACCACAAGTTAATCAGCCAGGTCAGGGCAAGAGTGGTGGGAGGTTTTCTGTCAAAGACGTTCCTTAATTAAATAACCACCACACTTCGGGCTTTCGGCCCTCAATCCCCTTCCTAGATACTGATTTGACAAGAGTCAACTTCCAGCACTGTTCCCCCTTAGGATAATCTCCTATTGAGTCCGAGATGTCCCTAGGGCCAACGTCTACTAATTTTTAAGTTAGGCTTGGGTTAGTGAGTGCTTGGGATATGATTTTTGGGCTAAGGAAGGGTGATGAAATCCCCACCTTATCTTATTTATGGGTTATGCCCTTAAGATGAATTAGTGCAAGTGTACAAGATAAATAGATAGAATTCACTCAAAGCAGAAAATCAACCAAGAGATGAGTCCTATTCTACATGCAATGCGTACGTACCTTGCTTCTCCAGCACTCTTCAACAGTAAAAATAAATAAATTGAAAAGACACGTGCCTAATATGCAAACGTCTAATCAATTTTTATTTAACAACAAATAGTTTACTGTTGAATTAATTAGCAGTAAGCAGGGTTATCACAGAACAAAGTTAACAGAGCAGAAAATAGATATGGCAATTTGTAGCAACCTGCAGAAAATTGAGTCAGTAATTCACTGCTCTTGCCGCAGATCCGCGGCTATTGCCGCGTTTCCGCGGCAAAGTTGCAGGCCCGGGTGCTCTGCCTTCGAGGGCAGAGGCACTGGGTGGCTGTATGTCCTTGCTGCTACTCTGTTTCTGTTTCCTGTTCTCCAAACCTGCAAACAGAAAAGAATAAAGAATTAGTTAAAAAAATATTTTTTTATTAGAGAATAACTTACTGTCCCTCCCCGGCAACGGCGCCAATTTATTGACTGAGATTTTCTGCACACAAAATATAATATGTTAGTTTAAGAATAGATGTGCAAGTCTCAGTTCTAATCCGCGGTAGCAGGGCTATGCGGGTCGTGATCCTCAAGGAGGGACTGCGATGGAAGCGTTAAGCAAGTTATACTCTAAAGCTTTTATTTTTATTATTAGTAGTGGTATTTACAATGGATGGTATTTACAATGGGTGGTAGAAAAGAATATTGAGATGATGTGGATTTAATCTACAAAGAAAAGAAAATAAAAGAAAAGGAAAGAAAACTTATCTCTTAGTCTGCTTGCCGTTTGAACCGTTGCGATGATTTTCCTTTTCTTCGAAGGCGTACAAGCACGGCTTATGGGATCGTCCGCCTTCTTAATCTACTCTACGAAATGAAAAACAAGCTATGAAGACCTGTTCATCGCCATGGGCCGTCAAGGTTCCTTCTTCGGCTAGGTATTCTCGAAGCAGTTGGATCTCATGGTGGGCAAGACATTAGAGAAAGAAACAATGTAGAAAAACAATGATAGACAAAGATAGAGACACAATAAAACATAAAAAGAACAAAACAAGCTTTGATTTGATTTAAACAATGGAGGAAAATTTACAACTTACACCGGCTGTCACCATCGACACAAGAGGATCCCTTCCTCCATGAATGCAACATCTCCTCTCAGCTTTTACAAGAAGAAAATAAAATTTACAAAGGTGGAAATCTAATCTAACCTAAAAGAAAGAAGAAAAACCCTAAAAATCCTAACTTTGCCCCTTTGCTGGACGCTGGACGACTCTGTACGTTGCACTGCAGGGGATATTTATAGGTGCAGAAGGCCGAGGAGTTCCGGATGAACTTGCCCACGAAATCTGGGATCATGATGTCATCAAATTGCCGCGGTTTGCCGCGGTTCCGCGGCACTTTAGTGGCTTCTGGCCACGCGCTTTGGCGCGTGGCCTCTTCTGGTCCGTCCATCTGGGCGCCTGCTTCTAGAAGTGTGATCCTGGCTCTTTATATTGGATTTCGATGTAACTTGGGAATCAAGTTATCTAGATTTTGAATTGTCCCCAATCTTTATCCACGAATTTCCTTCTCATCTTGGCTTTTATGCTCATCCTGCAAGAGTTTAGGGTTGGATAGAATTCTATCCTTCCCTCATCTTTAATAATTGCAACTTTAGCCCTTGCATAATTGCACTTTGACAATTGATATTTGCACTTTGACTCTTGGGCTTCAAATATGGGCTTTTGGGCTTCATTAAGCTTTATTTATTATAAAAATAATAATTCGAGGCCTGCACACAATAAATAACAAAATATTAATAAATGTGTAGAATTAAATAAATAAATATGAAAATGTGATGGTAAATATGATGATAAAAATGCACTTTTGACTACCAATCATATTGAAAAATCCAAGTTTGATAAAATACGAGTTTTGGTTTTGGTAAAAATGATAAGGCACAAAAATAGTTTCATATGCTTGATATTTGAGCTAAAATATTTATCACAAGTTTATATATCAATACAAAATGATAAAACTATTTTTGGAGATTTTTACAAGACTTAAAAGATTTTTAGAAATATTTTTTAATAAGTGTTTCTGACCCAGAACAGTGGCTGACAGGCCAGGTCAGCCGACCGCACGGTCGACCGAACCAAGGGCCGGTCGACCTTACGGTCGACCGACGTGCACAGCCTTGTACACGTCTGGCAGCACAGTGGGCCGGCCGACCGAGCGGTCGACCGGACCAAAGAGCTTTGCTCTCTGTATCTGGGCGGTCGGCCGTACGGTCGACCGAATGCCCCAACGGTCATATTTCTGACCGTTGGCGGTCGGCCGGGCCGGCCGACCGCAGGCCTGTCAGGCTGACAGATCAGCCTAACGGCTAGTTTCTGGTTGGGCCTATAAATACCCCATCTCTTTGGGGATTTAGATAAGATTTTTAGAGCTAAAATTTCCATACTTTCTCTACTATTTTAAACAAGTTTTCAAAAGAGTTTTTGTGCCAAAAAGATCATCGATTTATTTTAAAGTGTTTTGTTATTTTCAAAGAAAACAAGTTTTTGGGAATTGATTTCTTGTTCTTCATTTCTATATCAATTTGGTATTTTCTCAAGAGATTTTCTTTGATCAAAACACGTAGTTTTCCACACTTGAGCTTATCTTCTATCCTATTCTATTAGGATCTTTGTTTGTGGAAAAAGAGATTGTTTGAGGTTGATTGAGCCTCCAAGTTGTAAACCCTCCTTATTTTGTGTATCCCTCTTTGGTAGAGATTGATCGGAGTGGTATTGTTTGGATCCCTTTTCGGTAGAGGTGATTGTGTTTGTTGTTGGCTACGGGCCTTATCCCTCTTCGGTAGAGGTGGATTGTGGTTGTATTGCCTCGGTGGCATTGTAAGGTTGAGAGAGGAGTTCGGTACTCCTTTAGTGGATTGAAAATCCTTCTCGGTGAAGGCGGGAACGTAAAGCTAGGGGCTCGAACCTCGAAACATATCCTTGTGTTTGCGTTTGATCCATTATCTCAAAACTCTCTCTCTTTATATTTGTGCAAAGCATCATTTATTCATTCATATCATATATTGCTTGTGTTGTGCCTTGCATTATTTCATATTGCTCATCATCCTTATATGCTTGGCTTGCTTGTGTGTGCGCCTCACTTGTACTTAACCACAAGAGCTTCATATAGCACCTCAACCCATACCTAGGGGAATTAAGAGGAGTTAGTCCAGAGCCCTTCACGGGGAATTCGGCTACACTTGTGTGTTGTACTAAGTGTGTTGCAAATTAGTTTTTAAGCTTCCGCATTTAGCGCATTAGTTTCTAGATTAGCATTATCACCTATTCACCCCCCTCCTAGGTGATTTACAATTGGTATCAGAGCCGACGCTCCTGATACTTAGGCTTAACATCCTAGGAGTGAGATCCTTTGTTTGCTAATCTTGTTTGCATTTGCTTGTTTGCACACATATAGTTTACATCCATGGACTTCATGACCCCACCTATGTTTGACCCTTCCAACATCATTGTTTGGAAGACTAGAATGTCCATTTACCTACAAACCCTAGGATATAAGGTTCACCTTGCCATTACCGAGGAATCCTTCCTTAGTGATAGCAAGCATATAGAGGCTAATGCACTTGCCCTAAAGGCCATTAGAAGCACGCTTTCAAAAGAATATCTTATGCATGTTTCTAATCTTGATTCCGCTTTTGCAGTATGGAGCAAGTTGACAACCACCACCACCTCCAAGCTTCAATTACCTATCCAACAAGAAGAGGAATCTAGTGGAGATGAATCCGAGCCGCAACAATGCTATACGGTCCAAGGGAATGACTCCCTTGAGGTACACTCAGATATCCACTTAGATGATGATGATGATGATGCTAGTTCTTCACATGATTTTGTTGATCCCCATGCTTTAAATGAAGAACTATCTATTGTGTGTGAAAAATTATTTGAAAAATATAAAATTTTGAAAAAGAAAATTCTAGGCCTTAACAATGATAATAAAGATTTGTTTTCTAGACTTAATATTGTTTTGCAAGAGAAAGAGGAGATTTCTAATGAAAGGGATTCATTGAAATCTCAACTTGAACTTGCTTTAAAAGAAAATAAATTTTTAAAATCTAAAAACGATTGTGAAACACTTTTAAAGAAAAATGAGTTTTTGTCTTCAAAATTGATTTTGTTGTAAAAATTAATGATTCTTTGAAAAAGGAAATTGATTTATTACAAAAGAATTAGATATTTGTGTTAAGAAAAATGGTTCTTTAAAAAATAAAATAGATGCACATGTTTCCATGCTAGGGTAGTTCCATCTAGCACACCCATTGCATGCCACACTTCTTCTTTAATTGAAAAAGATATATCCATGCTTAAGAAGAGTGTAGATTGTTTGGGCTCCACTTTGAGCCAATGTGTTGTGGGTCATTCACGTTTGGAATCTTTGTTTCGAAAGAAACAAGTTCCATCTATTCATGCACACCCTCCACGGCATAGACATGCTCCTCACGGACACCATCACACAATGTATGCTCATGTGTACACTTGTACACATTGTGGACGTAAGGGTCACCTTGCTAAATTATGTTATGATAGAATACATGTTTCAAATTTAGCAAAGAATTTTGTTTGGGTTAGAGAAGGAACTAACCCCCATGGACCCAAAAAGTTGTGGGTACCAAAGACCACCCCTCGTGTTTATGATATAGGTGTGGGCTCTCACATGACGTGAGAGTAGCGGTACCTTAGAGTGGATGTGTTCCGAGCTTAAAGGAGATTATTTAGATGCATCACTTTCAAGGGATGTTTGGTGGAGAAGACCACCATGTTTTGGAGACAAGGGAAGTTGCCTTCTAGGTTTTGGTAACGATTCCTAACTCCTAATTATTGTTTACATGCTTTTCATATTCATTGTTTATAGCATGTTTCATTGTTTATTGATTATTATGAAAATGCCTTGATTATTAGACTCTTGACATACATGTATAGTATTTGAGACATCCATGTTTATATGGACCCATATTTAGTGTTCTCACATTTGTTTAGCTATCATGTTTATTATAAGGTTAATAACATGTGGATTTACATAATAATCATGTTTATATTTTTTCATGTTGATTTATATCTCGTTTTATACTTCATGAGTTGATTACATCTTTAGATGTTAGTTTTCATTAAAACTTGGTATATACTTGTACATATAGTGGGCCACAAATAAATCTATATATGTTTGTGCTTAAATGCTTATTTGAACCCATTAGATGTGCTAGTATAGTCTAGTTTGATGATCCATGCATTTTAAACTTGTATTCCCATTTTGTTTTATTTTATGATCATGTGTTTTCATTTCATGTATATGTCTATTTTGTCAAACTTTAAGATATACATGTATACCCCTTGAGTCATTTGCCTTTCATGCAAATCTATACATATGGACTCAATTGTGTTTAGGGATATGTATGTATACTTTTGTGTTGTCAAATCATACATATACCTTGAAATGAAATTTGTTTTAATGGAAATTTAGTTTTTCATGTTTCCATGTTTAACTTCATGTATATGTCCATTTTATCCAAATTATTGTTATACATATACATCCTTTGAGCCACGTGCCTTCATGCATATATCTTTGTGGACTCGTTGTGTTTTGGATATGTATGTATACTTTATTTTGTATAGGACATATATATACCTTGAAGATTAAATAGTTTTGATGATTTTCATATTTTCATGTTTCAAGAAATATTGAGCTTATTGCTCATTTTTCATGATTATGATCTTCACATCTTATTTGTACACTCATATTTATTGTTTAGTCATGTGTTTGTTTTCATGAGTCATATTTATGCTTAATTGGCTTAGAGTGTTGATTATCATGTGGATTTCATGTTTCATGAAAAATAATTTGTTTTATTCCTTGCTTGAAGGATTTCGTATAGTTTATAAATTTCCTTTTAACTAGTTGCGATATTCTTCATTTTGGTAGAGTTTTTCAAATATACTTTATATTTTCAAATCTATTTTTTTTAAAAACCCCTACCATCCATGGGAGGTTGGATGGGAGATCATGCTCATGTATGCTTTATAGTGAAAATCATTTTAACTTATGCATGAATGGGTGGTAGTTATATGAGATATACACTTGATCATTATTGTTGTTTCAATTGGTATCATTGAAATTTTTTCAATTGGTATCAATTTTGACCTTTCTTGTATACTCATATATGTTTGTATGTATGTATGATTTCAATTTCATAGAATATCAATTTCGATTGGTATCTATTTTTCATACATATATATATATATATATATATATATATATATATATATATATATATATATATATATATATATATATATATATATATATATATATATATATATATGTTTGTGTTTATACTAAGCTTAAGCTTCAACTTTGTTTCAATTGATTCAATTTTCAATTAGTATCTTATTTCAAGCTTATGCATGTGTTTTGTTGGTATTTCATAAAGGGGGAGAAAATTTGATTTTCTTGTTTACAATTGGTATTAGTATTTTCACTCCCTTACTTTATGATAGAAAATAAAAAAAATTTAAATTGATATCATACACTTAAAAAAATATACTCTTTTTGATACAAGATGTTTATTTGAATGTTTTTAAAATTTGGTATCTCAAAATTTTGTTTAAAGAAATAGTCAAAAGTTTTGATTTGTATTGCCTATATGCAAGGAGAGCTTAACATCTCTTCTACATATAGATTCATGATGAGTGTATCTTGTATTGAAGAGCTTGACAATCTTTTCTTTATGCGGTACACGTGTGTAGGGGGAGCTTCACATCTCCTCTTATGCATTGCATAGTGTATGTTATGTGAATTAGGGCTTGTCATCCCTTCTTCATATAATGTATCTATGTAGGGAAGCTTCACATCTTCCTCTTCATGAATGTATATCGCATATATCATTTGTTGATTGATTTATGTTACTTTCAATGGTATCAATATGCTACTTTGACATATTTTCAATTGGTACTTTAATTGATTGTCACCCCTATTTGGATTTTGTTTTTGTTTTAGACAAAAAGGGGGAGAACATTTTTTATTAACCGTTTGTTGATTCTTTGTTTCGAACAAAAAGGGGGAGAAAAAAATTTGTTGATTTGGTTTTGCGTTTACCCCTTATTGATGATTGTTTCTTTGTATTAAAAAGGGAGAAGATTTTTTTTGTTTTAGTTTTTACCCCTTTGTTGATGATTGACAAAAAGGGGGAGAAAGATTTGGTTTATATATGCATATTATATTTTCGCATATATTAAGTTTAATTTAGTTTAATTTTAATTGGTATCTAGAGCATATTTTGTGTTTGAACATTTCATTGGTATCTAGAACCTTTTATTGTTTATGCATGATTATGCATTATTATTCATTGCATAAAACAAATAAACATAAATTATTATTCATTGCATATTTATTTGTTTATGCATGAGTTAAGGAGGAGCTTCTTTGAAGCTTAACTTTAATCCATGCATATATAACTCAATGAGTTTTGTCATCATCAAAAAGGGGAGATTATTGGCCCGGAGGCCTTCCTCTCTAGTTTTGATGATGATTAACTCATGTAGTTATGTTTACTAATAATCTTGTGATTTTAGTTTCAGATCATTTAACAAGATATTAGTTGGTGATTAACTTCAACAAAGGAGTTTTTGGAGCTTTTCATGGTGATTCCAGTGCCCGAGCATCAAGATCATACCTTTGTACTCAGTGAATCACGTTTGGGATCGAGTCAACTTGAAGATGGAAGATCGTCAAGAAGACTTAGGTATCCTAGTGTTTAGTGTGTTTAGATCCATTGTAAAGATAAGAATAGTTGATATGCTCAAGTGCACAACACACACAAGTTTTATGTTTGGATATTGGTTTTCCGATTTTTAGTTTAACCGATATTTGTTTTCATGAATAGATTGTTCAAAAAAAGTTTAATTTGTTTATGTATAGTAGATATATTCTTTCTATACATGCATGCTTAAACTTCTTATACAAACTTATTTTGACTTTCATATTCATGTATTGAAAAATCTAAGTTTGATAAAATACGAGTTTGGTTTTTGGTAAAAATAATAAGACACAAAAATAGTTTCATATGCTTGATATTTGAGTAAAAATATTTATCACAAGTTTATATATCAATACAAAATGATAAAACTATTTTTGGAGATTTTTACAAGACTTAAAAGATTTTTAGAAATATTTTTTAACAAGTGTTTCTGACCCAGAACAGTGGCTGACAGGCCAGGTCGGCCGACCGCACGGTCGAC
>JAVJIF010018928.1:0-75078 GCA_038442645.1 Agave tequilana
GTTTTTCCCATTCTTTTAAAAGGGTTTTCTCCACAAATTTGAGTGCAAATACTTCCAATCTAAAGGGAAGAATTTATCAAGAGTGTAAAAGAGATTTCTTGAGTTTTTCACAAAGTTTCAATCCTTGCTTTTCTCACACAAACACTTGAGCAACCATTGTCTATTCATCTTATAGGAGTGTTGTAGTGAGAGCTTTTATTGGTGATCAAGTGTTTAGATCACCAAGAGATCATTTCTTGTACTTTGAGGAGGCGGACGTGTGTGTCTTGTGTCCGTGTTGTTCGAGTTCGGGTGCGAACTTGTTGTACGAGGTGCGGCCTCGGCGAGCGGTGGGCTTGCGGTGTGTACGGGACTAGAGAGTCCGAGGGCTTGTAGGTGTTGCTGCACCGAGGAGAGATCCATTGGGATCTTGCATAGTGGAAATCCTTCGTGTGTCGAAGGCGGGGATGTAGAGCAAGTGTGCTCGAACCTCGAAACATACCCTTGTGTTGCGATTGCTTACTCTCTCTCTCTCTCTCTTTTTCTCTTTTATATCCTGCAAACTTTTATTGTTCATCTTTATATGCTAGATATACATTGTGTGCTTAATTGATATACTTGCGTGGGATTGTTGCTAACACTTGTATTCAACCAAGAGAGCCAACGCGGCACCTCAACCCATTCAAGGGGAATCTAGAGGAGTTTGTCCAGAGCCCTTCACGGGGAATTCGGCAACACTCTTGTGTTATACATAGTGTATAGTGTAAAAGTTTTAATTGGTCATAATTGTTTTTAGCTTCCGCATTATTTGCATCATTCATCATTAAGTGACCATTAGATTAGCCTTCACCTATTCACCCCCCCTCTAGGTGAACCTACAATTGGTATCAGAGCTATTGGTACTCTGATTTGGGTCTAACAACCTAGAGTAAAAGATCCTCATTTTTAGGCTAATCACAAGATTTTGTACACACACACTATGGAGTTCATGTCACCACCCACCTTTGACATCCTTAACATCCAAATTTGGAAGGTTAAGATGTCATTGTACCTCAAGGCCTTGGTTTTCATGTATATCTTGCCACTACTAATAATGCATATTCTTTAGATGGTAAGAATTTTGAGGCTAATGCAAAAGCCCTCATGCTATCAAGTCAACCCTAAATGATGATTATTATCTAGGGTTTCTAATGTTGAATCGGCTTTTGTAGTATGGAACATCATCACCTCCCTCGGCGAAAAAAGATCTATACTATGCGGGGAGTGACTCGGATGTTGGAAGCGACACCTCCAACAAGTGCTACATGGTCCAAGGGAAAAACCCCCTTGAGGTAAACTCCGAATCCGATGATGAGGACATGTCATATGATGAGCTTACTACCTTTTGTCATCTTGTGCTTGAAAAATATGACATGCTTAAAAGGAAGAATAATAATTTGAAAAAGAAACTTGATTGCATGCATGTAGAACATGATACATTTAAATCTAACATTGTATGTTTAGAAAAAGATAACAATAATTTGAAAAAAAGATTTTGATGCCATGCTTATTGAAAGAGATTCTTTAGAAATAAATGGCATACTTAGAAAAAGAAAAAAAAGATTTGAAAATGAGAATGTTTCCTTGCTTACAAAATTGAATGATTTATGTGAAGGAGGAACACTATTTTGAAAAGGAAAGTTGATTTGGTGGAAAAACAAAAAGAAGTTGTTTTTCAAGAAAATATTACTTTGAAAAGAAAATTTGTTGAAAAGAAAAAGAATTTGTTTCTAAAAAGAAAAAGAAAAATGATTCTATATCTCACCATGCCTTACATGCCACAACTAATGAGATTAAGAGTTTGAAAAATAAAATGGATGGTTTGAGTTCAACTTTGAACTCTTGTGCTTTTAATCATTCTAGGTTGGAGTCAATGTTTTCAAAGAAACAAACTCCACACATTCATGCACATCATAACCATGCATTTGCTTATGTTGCACAACACGATCACAAACATTCACATAAGCATACTAAGGTGTACATATGTACACATTGTGGCCGCAAAGGCCATTTAGCAAAGTTTTGTTATGACAATATTAATTCTCTAAATTTGCTAATTATAAAAATGTTTGGGTTCCTTACAAGACTAACCCCAAAGGACCCAAAAAAATATGGGTACCAAAACCCCACCTTTTGCTTTTGATGTAGGTGAGGGCTCTCACAAAACGTGAGAGAATTGGTGCCTTGGTAGTGGATGCACATGGATGGATGGACACATTAGACGCATCGCTATCAAGGAGCTTGGTGGGACAACCACCATACTTGGAGCTTTGGAGTTGGTAACACTCTCTAAACTCCTACTTTTATGTACATGCTTTTAATTTCATATATCATATAGCATGTTCATGTTTTTATGATTTATCGTGCTTCATGTGGTATTTACATGTTTAAATGTAGATTTTGTCAAACTTGCATGTATACATATACAAATAGTGAATTAAAATTGATTCATATATGATTGAACTTCATGCTCATTTGTACCCACTATTTGCATATGCATAGTCTACTTTTGATGATTCTCTTTTATACATGTTATACCTATTTTATGACTTTACTTCATGTATATGTATTTTAAATTCAAATCTAATAAATATAAATGTATACCCGTGAGTCTCTTTGCCTTCATGCAAATACATTTGATAGACTCTTTTATATTTGGGATATGTATGTGTATTGTTAGGATTGGATTAATCATACATATACCATGAAGATTAGTGTTTTGATGAAAAAATGATTTTTCGTTTTTTTGTTAAAAATGTGACTTATGAGCTTCAATGACTATTTTCATAAAAATGCTGTTTACATGATCATTTAACACTCACACTTTTATTAAAACATTTTGAGCCTTATAGACCATGAGTGCTTAAATTTTTATGTATCTAGTTATGTTTATGAAAACATAAGATTTGACATATTTGAAGGATCTTTAACTAGTTTTCCAAAAACAATGTATACTAGTTATTTATTCTTCAAATAGTCTTTGAGACTGACACATGATTCTATTTTTCTCAAAATTTGATGCTTCATGTATTGAATATTAGTTTATATGTTCGTTTTATCAACACTAAGATTTATACTTGTACATATCATGGGCCACAAATAAATCTATCTATATTTGTGCTTAATGCTTATTTGAACCCATGAAATGTGCTTGTATTGCTTGTTTTGATGATACATACATTTTAAACTTGTATTCCCACGTTTTAGATTTGATTTATGGTCATGTGTTTTCATTTCATGTATATGTGTATTTGCCAAACTTTAAGATATACATGTATACCTCTTGAGTCATTTGCCTTTAATGCAAATCTATTTATATGGACTCAATTGTGTTTAAGAGATATGTATGTATACTTATTGTGTTGTCAAAACATACATATATCTTGAAATATAATTTTTTCAATAAAAAAATGTGTGATGATTTAAAGGAATATTGAGATTTATTGACATTTCTTTTGCTTTATTCCTTACTTGAAGGATTTTTGTACTAGCTTAAAACATTTTCATATTAACTAGTGCAATCTCTTCATTTGGTAGAGTTTTTCAAACTAAGCTTATTTCAAATCTATTTTTGAAAACCCCTACCATCTATGGGAGGATGGATGGGCGATTATGCCTTGTATGCTTCATTGAAAATCTTCTATCTTGTGCATATGAAGGGTGGTAGGTTATGAGATATACACTTGATCTTATTGTTATGTCTATTGGTATCTTTGAATCGTTTCAATTGGTATCAATATGAACTTATTTTGTATATACTCATATTTTGTTTCTTATATGTATGTATCAATTTCACTTGGTATACTCATTCTCATACATATATATGATTTTCATGTGCTTAACTTACAATTGGCTCACATTTTTAAAAGCACAAAGTTTATGATGAAAAATAAAATTTTTGATCATTATGTTTTCTATTGATATCAAAATGCTTCAACTTCATATTTGTTAAATTTCAATTGGCATCAATATGATAATGATTATTTTCATTTTGGTATCTTAAAATTTGTTTGTTTTACAAAAGCTCTGATACCTTTAAAATTTTTGTTTTTAAAAAAAAATTCAAAATTTTTGATTTGTATTTCCTATATGCAAGGAGAGCTTAACATCTCTTCTACATATAGATTCATGTTGAGTATATTATAAATTGAGGAGCTTGACAACTCTTCTTTATATGATACACGTGTGTAGGGGGAGCTTCACATCTCCTCTTATGCATTACATAATATGTGTTATGTGAGTTAGGGCTTGTCATCCCTTCTTCATGTAATACATATGTGTAGGGAAGCTAACTTAGCGTCTTCTTCTTTATGGATGTATATCGCATATAAATCTTTATTGATTGATTTGTTTAATCCCTTATTGATCTCTTTGTTTTTGACAAAAAGGGGGAGAAAAATTTGTTTGATTTGATTTTACTTTGAACCCTTTGTTGATGATTGACAAAAAGGGGGAGAAGTATTTGAGTTTATATGCATATTTTCATGCTTAAGGGGGAGTAGTATTTGTCTTCCTTGTTATTTATGCATATATATTTTGTGTTTTTGTATTGCAAATAGGAGAAAAAGATTTTGATTTATGCTTGTTACATGTTTTATCTTCATACTTGCATACATATTCATGTGCCTCATTGTCATATCTATTATTTTGTGTTATGCATGAGTTAAGGGGGAGCTTCTTTGAAGCTTTACTTTAATCCATGCATATATAACTCCATGAGTTTGTCATCATCAAAAAGGGGGAGATTGTTGGCCCAAAGGCCTATCACCCTAGTTTGATGATGATCAACTCATGAAGTTATGTTTACTAATGATCTTGTGTTTAATTAGTGACAGATTCATTATCAAGATCTTAGTAGGTGCATAGCTCAACAAAAGATAAAATGTCAAGATTTGGAGATAGCACGGTGTGATCCAAGGAGCTTTTGGATCAAGCTTGGACCAAGTCAAGAAGATGAGAAGCCTTCAAGTGAAGACTTCAAGAAGATGAAGACTTGTGTCTAGGTATAAGATTTTGTTTTTGTTTTAGTTAAAAATGTAAAGGATAGATAGTTGGTGGATTGCTCAAGTATATATCACACACACACTCTTGATTTACTTGTCTTTTCATAAAAGATTTTTGGTTTAGAAGAGATTTTTCATTTTGGAAAAATACAAGTTTGGTTTTTGGTGTTTCTCATGTACTTATCTTTTAACCAAAACCAAGTTTAGAGCTTTATGACAAAAACATAGATATTTCATTATGATTGTGTAGTGGATCATATTCATACACACTATGCCTTAAAAGTATATCTTATTTTTGTATTTGATGAAGATTTGAAAAAAATGTCTTGAAAAAATATGTTTTGGAAAATATTGTTTTGGAAAAACATTTTTTATCTTGAGCCAAATATTTCCATATTACAAAAATAGTCCAAACTTTTATAACATGCCTTGATTTTGTGCAAGCATGTTTGTTTATCAAGTATATTGGTTAAAACTATTTTTGTAGATTTTTATGTATTTTATGGGATTTTATTTAAGTCAAAAAGACCATGTTTTATATCCCAGAAACTGTTTTCAGGCTTCAGCTAGTCGACTTGCATACCTTTATAGTCGACTAGTCCTGAAGTCGGTCGACCGGGTCGGTCGACCGACGTGCACAAACGTGCACGCCTGTGTGTACTGGTGGACGGTCGACCGTGCCGGTCGACCGCTCCAGAGAGCAGTGCTCTCTGGAAAGTTCGGCCGACCGCACCGGTCGACCGTGGCTCCAACGGTCAGAATCCGACCGTTAGCGGTCGACCGGCCGGTCGACCGGCAGTACTGACAGATCCCAACGGCTATATTTTTCTGGCCTATAAATTTGGGGGTCTTGTCATTGTTTTGTAAGAAGATTTTAGGAGAGCTTTGAGCCAGTTTTTCCTATTCTTTTAAAAGGGTTTTCTCCACAAATTTGAGTGCAAATACTTCCAATCTAAAGGGAAGAATTTATCAAGAGTGTAAAAGAGATTTCTTGAGTTTTTCACCAAAGTTTCAATCCTTACTTTTCTCACACAAACACTTGAGCAACCATTGTCTATTCATCTTATAGGAGTATTGTAGTGAGAGCTTTTATTGGTGATCAAGTGTTTAGATCACCAAGAGATCATTTCTTGTACTTTGAGGAGGCGGACGTGTGTGTCCGCGTTGTTTCGAGTTCGGGTGCGAACTTGTTGTACGAGGTGCGGCCTCGGCGAGCCGGTGGGCTTGCGGTGTGTACGGGACTAGAGAGTCCGAGGGCTTGTAGGTGTTGCGGCACCGAGGAGAGATCCATTGGGATCTTGCATAGTGGAAATCCTTCGTGTGTCGAAGGCGGGGATGTAGAGCAAGTGTGCTCGAATCTCGAAACATACCCTTGTGTTTGCGATTGCTTACTCTCTCTCTCTCTTTGTCTCTTTTATATCCTGCATACTTTTATGTTCATCTTTATATGCTAGATATACATTGTGTGCTTAATTGATATACTTGTGTGGGATTGTTGCTAACACTTGTATTCAACCAAGAGAGCCAACGCGGCACCTCAACCCATTCAAGGGGAATCTAGAGGAGTTTGTCCAGAGCCCTTCACGGGGAATTCAGCAACACTCTTGTGTTATACATAGTGTATAGTGTAAAAGTTTTAATTTGGTCATAATTGTTTTTAGCTTCCGCATTATTTGCATCATTCATCATTAAGTGACCTTTAGATTAGCCTTCACCTATTCACCCCCCTCTAGGTGAACCTACACCATTGACCGCGACTCTTATTTCATAAGACTGCGACCACGGTCGCAACATCCTATTTAGCTTAGGAAGGTCGAAAAAATACTGCGACCCTAATCGAAAAAATAAAAAAGGCTACAACACTGCGACCAAAAGTCACAATGTAAAACAAAAATAAATCTAAAAAGTGAAAATAATATTAAAAAATTAAACCAAAATTTTTCTTTTTAGAAACTGCGACTTCGATTGCAGTTTCAGAAAACAAAAAAAAAACTATTTCAAGTCGCGATAATAGATTTTTATTGTGATTAAAACATCTTTCAAAAAAAACTTGAACATAAGTGCAACCATGATTGCATTCTTTTAAAATAAATTATTTTTCTAAAATTTAGTTATCAAGACCTGTAATTTTTTTGTTTGAAAAAACTCAAAATTTTCTGATCTGTAATTTTTAGTGGAGGAACAGTTGTAGCAGGTTAAAAGTGAAACTGAGGGTATTTCAGTCATTAGGCAATGAAAAGTGATTGAGGGTCTCCTTTACCGCCTAAATTTTTGACTTCTCTGCGGCTAATATGAAGCCACGTCATGCCGGCTGAGAAACTCTCTCAGCTGGCGGCTGAGGTACAATAACCCCTACAACACACACACACACACACACTCTATTTTACCTTTCTTAGAACATTGACAGCATTTGTGAATCCATCTATCTAATTGACAAATTGTAATCCCTTGTCCCGCACTCATGATTGCCAATTCACTTTGAAATCTCACCATCACCAACCACCTTATCATCTCTAACGTTGTTATTATGGGTTTATCTCTTAGTTCAAGAATGTACTTGTTTCAAGCTTCACAAATATTATTACATAACAAGTCACATTTAGAATAGGTCTTGAAATGTGACCTAGTCCACATCTCCTCACCAATTTTAACTAGATAAGCATGCCCATATTTACATTCTGCTTTAAGTTAATCCATAGCTATAGTGTACTTATCTTTTTGGTATGCAGAAGTTGCTCTCTGCAATAGATTCTTTAGTCTCTGTTCTCTCCATTTTTTCTAAAATTACCATACAAATATCTAACACAAAACCTGACATTTGTATCTGGCACAAGTTGTTTGAGACTTTCAACTAGACCCTGAAACATAAAAGCAAATAATAGTTAGAAGTTTCACACAAAATAGGAAACATATTAAATCTCATATGAACTTTAATCTTACACACATAATAGTTACCTTTTGTCTATATGTCAAAAAGGTCAATCCACGTACATTCTCAATTCCAATAGTTTAAACTAGTAAATTAATAAATCATGACCAAGACTGGGAATTCTTAACTCTGACTACTGCATAACCAACTGGGAATATTTGGTAGCATCTTTGGCCACTGCACTCAGTAAACATCCACCTGCTGTGGTCTTGAGATGACAACCATCCATGCCTATAATATGTTTGCAGCCTTTGAGCAGCCCCTTGACTATTGCTGGGAATGTGATGAATATAGCCTTGAAAACCACCACACTCTCATCTTTTGGTATAGGATCCACATATACAACTGTATGACTACCTGGCTTGCTCATTATTACAACAAACACATAGTCCCTAATTTTCCCAAATTGTTCTTTATTGTGGGGCTAAATTCCCATGGGAGAATTTGTTTGCACTTCAATTTGTAACAAAGATTAAGAAAGAGTAACAAGATAATACAAAGACACAAATTTTTACGTGAAAATTCAATTTGGGAAAAACCACATGGAGAGAGGAGAGAATTCACTATTTTCAGGAGGTTACAGTAAATTCAGGAGAGCTGAAACTCTGGTCTAATCTCTAAATACAATGGATAATGGTTTGGGGAGGTCTCTTCTCTCTAATGGAAGGGAAATCTTCTTTTCTCTTTTTCTTTCCCTTCCCTTTTTTTTTCCATCTCATTGTGTGTGTGTACACACACATACTGGGAGATGGAAAAAAAAGGGAAGGGAAAGAAAAAGAGAAAAGATATACCGGAAGGCTTCATTGGCAGGGCGGGTCATGCATGTTTCAATAACTGCATGATCTGCACCTGACTCTTTTATAACAACTTGAATTCTGTATTTGATTACGGAAAAGATTTCTGCTATCTTCTGTAACAGTTCACGTTGGAGTAGGGGTCGTTGCAACGTTTGAAACGTGGGATGATCTGGCAGCATAACAAATTCCATAAATGTAGATGGATAACAATGAAATTGGTTTTAGCAGTCACATTACTCAGGACGAAAGAATGGGTCTCGAGGTGGCGATGTTCTCGAAAGGAGGAGTGTCCTCGGGCAGTTGTTCCCTCGGAAGTAGGAGCGGTCTTGGGAACAATCGGAAGGTGCTTTGCAGAGAGATATTTGGATGGCTTATCTTATCGTCCGCCTTAGGGAGGTTTTGATGAAGAGGGACACATGTCTTGATCTTGGTATAGGTCAGAAATTAACCATTACAGATGTCCCCTCCGCTTCCTCCTTCTCCAGACTTCAAGGGGAAAGAGTAGAGCGGACTGACTTAGCTTTTGAACTCGAGAAGTTGAGGCGTCACTGTAGGCTATCTAAAAATTATTGTAGACAAAGACAAAAGCATGAACCTCACAAACGCGGAGGTCAACCTCGCGTCCTTGGTCAAATGCAGAGGTCAGATTCCAGCCTCAAACGCGGGCCTTATGGCAACATAAGGGTCACGTTTCAACTTGAAAGCGAACCTCGCAAACGTGGTGGTCGCATTCCAACGTCAAATGCGGCCTCATGGCAACGCTAGGGTTACGTTTCAACTCAGATGCGAACCTCACAAATGCGGAGGTCACGTTCCAACCTCAAACGCGGACTTAATCAACAACACGACGCGAGGATCGCGTTCTGTGCCAAACGCGATAGTCATGCTGCTCTTCAATACGCGGACCTCAAGATTACGTTTCAACATCAAAATGCAAGCCTGTGAAGCTTCGTGTTTCAACTTCAATACAAACCTGTAAGCTCTGCGTTTCAACACAGACGCGAGCCTGTGAGCTCCGCGTCTTAATATCAGAGCGAGGTCCACATCCAACGCGAGATCCACGTTTCTTCTGTAACTGACAACCGCGAATTTGGTCAGTTACACCCTATTTTCTCTCCATATAATAGGGAATAACTTATTCCATTATGGAGAGATTTAAGGGGTTGGTTACACCCCTCCCATTATGGAGAGATTTAAGGGTTTGTTATACCCCAAAATTCTTTATAATAGCTATGAATAGATAGGGGAAAAGGGGGAGTTCTAGAGGAGGAACCCAAGAAGCCACATGCTAGTGGAGGAGAATCCCGAAAAAGACACACTTGATGCTCAATACATGAAGCTGGATAACTACAGAAGGCTAAAACTTGAGCACAACATTGCTGAAAGAGAATACACTTTATAAACTTGCTGAGTTCAAGTTCTATAATCTTTTTGAGATTTTAGCGATTGGTTAAGGTTTTATACTTTACCAGTGTGCTGCCAATGAGAGCAAGAAGATCCGAAGATCAAGCTTCCGGTTCGGCTGGTCAACAGAGAATAAGAATCACTCTCCACTACTGCACAAAGAACCCAACATTAAACAAAAGGGAGATCCAACCATTCTTCCCTCTTTTGTAATGTCGTAATTTTTTTTACAATCAAATAAAGATTTTACACGCCTTCAATTTTTCTGAGAAATAAAAGATGGAGACTCTGGGGATAGTTTTCTCTACCAATGAGAAGGCCATAATGCAAGCCGACCTCAAGCTTTTCGGATCAACCGTCGAATCGCTCGTCGTCGAATTCGACCAAGAAAAGTTCGAACTTCTCTTCTCGGGCTCCAACAAAATGCGCTCTCAAGTATTTTCGGGGACTTCTCATAGAGAGGCCCATATGCTTTTTGACAAATCAAGTGGCTCAACCTCTCTTTGGATTCTGATAACCTCCTATGGAGTCAACATGGCTTGTGACGTCTCTCAAGAGACCCGCAAAGCCAAAGTCTTGACTCATGGCCAACACAGTGGTGGAGGCCAATCTCGCCGCCAAACTTCTCCTAAGACTCAACAAACTCACTTTGCAGGGGGTTCACATCAACTCAGGCAAGCGGAATGCTGATCATCGATGAAGATGCCAAGCTCACCATCAGTAAATAGAGGTTGAAGACAATGATGTTGGCATCAAACGCGGAGCTCGCGTTCAATCCCGCATTCTTGTAACAAAACGCGATGCTCGCGTTCACAAGCTGCGCATTTCAATGCTAAAATGCGAAGTTCGTGTTCAGCCTCAAGCTGTGCCAAAACGCGAGATCTGTGTTTCACTTCAAAAATGCGAGACCCACATTTAGCCTAAGGTCGTGCCAGAACATGATGTTGGCCCAAGGTTACAATCACCCATGATTAGTGTATTTTGATGATTACAAAACATATTAGTTATTTGTACTAATAATATTTGTTGTTTAAGTGTGTTTCAGGCTTCTATTCATTCTAGAAGTCTTCTCTCACAAATATAAGGATTTGGACTCAAGTCAACTCCAATTGGGCTCAAGGAACAAGTGTTGAAGATCATATGAAGAAGCCTATTGAAGATCTTGAAGTCCTTAGAATCATTGTAAGAATAGAATGTTAAAGTTTGAGTCTTGTTATTTGGCTCTAGGATACACACACACACACAAAATTTGGTTTTGATAAAATTTGGTCTTGTTTTCATTTTCAAAATTTGGTTTCATGCCTTAGTAGAGATTTACATGAACCTAAGTGTTATAAAATAAATATCTTGTCTAGATCATGTATACATACTCCTACTAACATGTCACTCTAGTTTGTTTAAACCTAAAACAATTTTTCAAAATTTTCCAAGTTCAAAATCCTGCAGTTTTTCCATTTCAGGCTGACCGGCCGACCGGCCCGGTCGACCGGCGCCATAGCCTGGACGTGCACGTCTGTGCACGTCCGTCGGTCGACCGCACCGGTCGACCGACCAAGAGCACACTGCTCTCTGGTTTTCTGAGTCGACCGGACCGGTCGACCGGAAGAAGGAAACTGTGTTTCCTCTTTTGGGACGGTCGACCGGACCGGTCGACCGAGAGCCAACGGCTCTTTGCAGCTGGGCTGGCAGTCGACCGGACCGGTCGACCGCCAGGCCTGCAACAATCCAACGGCTCTTTCCTCTTTGGGCTATTCTGAAAATCTGTTTCTTTTTTCTGCTTTAACAGACTTTTAGAGAGTTGTTGGGGAGCTTTTGCAGGTCAAATTAGGTGTAAAGAAATTATTTTTAACCTATTTTCAACCCTATAAATAGAGGAGAAGTCTCTCTTGCATAGTATCAAGAAAAATCCTCAAGTTTGTGTTGTTTTCAAAAGAGAAAAGAAAAGAGTTTAAAGCCTTCATTCCAATTCTTTTAAAGTTTGTTTTTCAGTTGTGTTTGATTGTCTATATCACTCTACAACTGAAGTTTTCTCACCACACTTCATAGAGCCAAAAATCCTATACTCATTCTATAGTGAAGTTGTAATAGAAGTGAGAGTGTTTGTAAAAGAGTTTGAGAAAAAGTGTAGTGATCTTGTTGTGATCACTTTGTTCTTGTAATCCTTTCCTTGTGGAGCAACCTCTTCGGTAGAGGTCCTTTGTACTCGGTGGAGCTCGGTGCTCGGTCTTCGGTAGACCAAATTGTAAAGGCGTCCTCGGTGGATAGTGGAAACCCTTCACGGAGGTGAAGGCGGGGAGTAGAGCGGTGGCTCGAACCTCGAAACAAATATTTGTGTTTGCGATTGCCTTTGCGTCCAATTCTTGCTTTAAATTCCTCTAACACTTTATTGCTCCTTATTACTTGCTTGTGATCTTGTATCTTCCTTGTGCTTTTAATTCAAGCTTGTAATTCTTGTGATATATTGTGTGCATCTCATTTCTCATCATCATACTTTGCCTTGATCGATCATATCTCAATACAACAAGGTTGCATTGCGCACCTCTAACCCATATCTAGGGGAATTGGGAGGAAGGAGTTCAGAACCTCGCAAGGGGTATTCGGCTCTTAGTCTTGTTTTTGAGAGATCGTTGCATCATTCATCATACTTAGTTCAAAAAAGATCATTAGATTAGCAATTACACCTATTCACCCCCCTCTAGGTGTTTTTCAATTGGTATAAGAGCTTGGACTCTAGGATTTGGTTTAACAACCTTAGAGAAGATCCTAATTTGCTAATCATTTCATTCATATTCATATAGTAAAAATGGCCGATGGAATTAAGACCCCTCCTAAGTTTGATGGACTTAACTTTCTCATATGGAAAGTTAAGATGACTGTGTTTTTGCAATCTCTAGGTAGCCGAGTTGCAAAAGCCGTGACTAAGTCCTTTAGTGTACCCCCCGGTGACGAATCCACTTGGTCCGAAATAGAGACTAAGGAATTCGATGCCAATGCCAAAGCTCACTATGCACTTCTACAAGCCCTTAATGATGATGACATTTCTAGGGTTATCCATTGCAAATCCGCATATGAGATTTGGTCACACTTGATAGTCACACATGAGGGGACCTCACAAGTAAAGAAGGCTAAGATTGACCTTCTTCGGTCCCAATATGAAACATTTAGCATGCAAGAAAATGAAACCATAGATGATATGGTTACAAGATTTACCAAGATAACTAATGGACTCTCTTCTTTAGGTGAAGATATCAACAATGATCAAAGAGTAAGGAAGATCATCCGAGCTCTTCCTACTTCATGGGAAGTTAAAGCAACAACCTTGAAGGAACTCAACGACAATGAAGAGATGGAGCTTATAGGTCTCATTGGGAACCTCAAAACCCATGAGATGGAAAGGAAAGCAAGGAGGATATGGCTCCTTCCAAAAGGAAGATTATCGCCTTCAAGAGTCAAGCTACACACTCCGATGAAGACGATGAAGAAGAAGATGATGAGGAGCTCTCACTCCTTGTTAAGAATGTCCGGAGGATGTACAACAAGGCGAAGTACCAAGGTAGAAGAAGATGGCAAGGAGGCAAAGAAGAAAGAAGGATCACTTGTTTCAATTGCCAAAAGCCCGGACACATTGTTGCGGAGTGCCCGGACAAAGCTAAGCCCTCCACATCAAAGAAGCCCTACAAGAAGAAGGCTATGAAGGCAACTTGGGATTCGGAGACCGAATCCGAGGAAGAAATAGACACCGCCAACATGTGCTTCATGGCTAATGAAGGCACAAGCAAGGTAACCTCTTCCCCTTCCCATGATAATGAGCTTTCTATGGATGAATTAGAAGAGGCTTTTGTTGAGTTGTCACAAAATTATGATTTCTTAAAGAAAAAGTATTTAAAAATAAAAAAGGAAAATGAATATTTAAGTCATCAAGTTTTTACTCTTACAAAAGAAAAGGATGAATTGGTTTCCACCTTGGCCACTACTAAAAATGATTTTGAAAAATATAAGATTTCTTGCAAAGGTAAGGCCCACTAATTGATTCTAATGAAGTTCTATGCTTAAGGAAAGATTAGACTCATTAAGTGTTGTTTCGAAAAATTGTGAGTTTAACAAGAAGAAAATTGAGGCTATGTTTCCTAAGAAACAAGCCCCAAAGAAAAATACTCATGCTCATGTTCATGTTCATGCTACACAACCTAAACAACATGGCAAAACCCCAAAACATGCTCACACTACACGTACACATCATGCATTCATGTATGGTAGAGTGTTCTCATGTTCACATTGTGGGCGAAAAGGACACTTAGCCAATTTTTGCTATGATAGACTAAATGCATCACATCATAATATTTGGGTTCGAGGCACAACTTTAAAGGACCCAAGAAAGTTTGGGTACCAAAATCAACAATTATGTTAAATGATGTAGGTACTTTCCAAAGCCCAACAACGTAGAGGATTGTGGTATCTTGATAGCGGTTGCTCAAGGCACATGACTTGGGACATCAACAACTTTGCAACCCTATCAAGATATCATGAAGGTGGCACCGTCACCTTCGGAGATGACGCCAAGGGTAAAATCATCGGTATTGGTAATGTAAAACTTGGCACCTCTCCTTTAATTGAAAATGTAGTTTTAGTTGATGGCCTCAAGCATAATCTCTTGAGTGTTAGTCAACTTTGTGATAAAGGTTTTGATGTTATTTTTGATAATGTTGCTTGTAAAGTAATTGATAGAACTTCTAATGTTTGTGTATTTTCCGGTTTTCGTGAAAGTAATGTTTATATGATTGATATGTTAAATATGTCTTATAATATTACTTGTTTGAAAGCCCTCGATGATGACTCTTGGTTGTGGCATAGGAGATTAGGCCATATTTCTTTTGATCACATTTCTAGGTTAAACACAAAGGAAATGGTGAAAGGTATTCCTTGCTTGAATTTTGAAAAGGACCGAGTTTGTGACGCATGTCAATTTGGGAAACAAACTAAGTCTTCTTTCAAGTCAATTAAGGATATCATGACATCACGTCCTTTGGAGTTAATCCATATGGATCTTTTTGGCCTTACACAAACCAAAAGTCTAAGTGGGAATAGATTTGCTTATGTTTTGGTTGATGACTTTTCAAGGTTTACTTGGGTTTTCTTTCTTGAACACAAAAATCAAGCATTTTCGTATTTCCAAACTTTTAAGAAAAGAGTTGAAAAGAAAAAAGATGTTTCGATTTTGAGAATAAGAAGTGATAGAGGAGGTGAATTCATTAACCAACCCTTTACCACTTTTTGTGATGAACATGGAATAAAGCATGAACTATCTTGTCCTAGAACTCCACAACAAAATGGAGTAGTTGAACGGAAAAATAGAACATTACAAGAGATGGCTAGGACAATGCTAAGTGAATATGGTCTACCACATTATTTGTGGGCCGAGGCTGTCAATACATCATGCTATATATCAAATCGTGTTTTCTTATGTAAAAATACTACTAAAACTTCTTTTGAAATGTACTTTTCTAGAAAACTAAATGTTTCTTATTTCAAAGTTTTTGGATGCAAATGTTTTGTTTTAAATACAAAAGATAATTTAGGAAAGTTTGATGCTAGATCTTATGAGGCTATTTTTGTAGGTTACTCAAACACTAGTAAGGCTTATAGAGTTTTCATTAGATCATCATTAACTATTGAAGAGTCTATTCATGTTAAGTTTGAGGAATCTAACAAGTTTGTTAAGAATGTTGTAGAAATAGATGCATGGATGAAGGTTTGGAGAAAGTGACCTTGGAGGATGCTTCTACTATGGGAGACAAACCAAAGGATGATGAAGGAAGCGAAGCTAAGGTGGAAGAGGAACAAGGAAATGAAAATCAAACACATGAGGTGGAGCCTACTCAACCACTACCAAAGGATTGGAGATACAATCCATATCATCCCAAGGACCTCGTCATAGGTGAAGTATCAAAAGGGGTAACTACTCGCTCTAGACTTCATGACTATTGTGGTAACTATGCATTCATTTCTCATATTGAACCCAAAAATGTCCTCAAGCCGAGGCCGATTCATATTGGTTGCTAGCCATGCAAGAGGAGCTCAATCAATTTGAGCGCAACCAAGTTTGGCACCTTGTTCCTAGGCCCCACGATAGACCAACAATTGGTACTAAGTGGATCTTTAAGAACAAGTTGGATGAATCAGGTAATGTAGTTAGAAACAAGGCTAGGTTAGTTGCCCAAGGTTACACTCAAATCGAAGGGATCGATTTTGAAGAAACCTTTGCACCCGTAGCACGGCTTGAAGCCATACGGATGACACTAGCATTTGCCTCATATAAAGATTTCAAATTATTTCAAATGGATGTTAAAAGTGCTTTTCTAAATGGATTTATTGAAGAGGAGGTGTATGTTGAACAACCCCCCGGGTTTGTTGATCCTACACATCCGGATTTTGTTTTTAAATTAGATAAAGCTCTTTATGGTTTAAAACAAGCCCCTAGGGCTTGGTATGAAAGACTTTCTTCATTTTGATTTCAAATGGTTTTAAGAAAGGTAAAATTGACACAACTTTGTTTACAAAACATGTAGAAAAGGATATTCTTATTGTGCAAATTTATGTGGATGATATTATTTTTGGTTCTACTAATGAATCTCTTTGCAAAGCTTTTGATTCATGCATGAAGGATGAATTTGAAATGTCTATGATGGGGGAGCTCAACTATTTCCTTGGACTCCAAATCAAGCAAAGGAAGGATGGGATCTTCATCAATCAAGCCAAGTACACAAAAGAACTAATCAAGAGATTCGGACTTGAAGGATCTAAAGTAAGCAAAACTCCCATGGCTACAACTACTAAGCTTGACAAGATGAACAAGGTAAAAGTGTAGACATTAAATTATATCGTAGCATTATTGGTAGCTTGCTTTATTTGACGGCTAGTAGGCCGGATATCATGTTTTCCGTTTGTCTTTGTGCACGTTTTCAATCTTGTCCTAAAGAGTCTCACATAATTGCGGTTAAACGCATAATTAGATACCTTAAGGGTACCATTGAAATGGGTTTGTGGTATCCGAAAATCGGCCAATTTTCAATGACTAGTTTTTCGGATGCCGACTATGCGGGTTGTAGGGTAGATAGGAAGAGCACAAGTGGAACATGTCAATTCTTGGGTAATTGTCTTGTATCTTGGTCTTCTAAAAAGTAAAATTCGGTAGCCCTATCAACCGCCGAGGCGGAGTATGTTGCAGCCGGAGCTTGTTGTGCACAAGTTCTTTGGATGAAACATACTCTCCTCGACTATGATTTACACTTTGATCATGTTAAAATATTTTGTGATAACACTAGTACTATTCACATGACAAAGAATGCAAATCAACATAGTAAAACCAAACACATTGACATTAGGTATCACTTTCTTAGAGATCATTATGAGAAAGGTGATATTGATATTGATTATGTTTCTACCGATTTTCAACTTGTCGATATTTTACTAAACCTTTAGACTATGCTAGATTTTCATTTATTTGTGGTGAGTTGAATGTTTGTATTATGGATTCTTAAAATGAAATTTTCAATTGTTTTATTTTAACCCTTTTTGATGTATGACAAAAAGGGGGAGAAAAATATATAAGTTTAATTTATGTGTTTATTGAAAAAGAAATAAGTTTGCTTATAGTTTGAGTTTAGTTTATTTACTATAAGTTTAAAGAGAAAAAGTATAAGTTTAATTGGTATTAAGTTTGATTTCAATTGGTATTATATATAAGTTTAATTTATGTGTTTATTGAAAAAGAAATAAGTTTGCTTATAGTTTGAGTTTAGTTTATTTACTATAAGTTTAAAGAGAAAAAGTATAAGTTTAATTGGTATTAAGTTTGATTTCAATTGGTATTAGAGTTTTTGACGGTTTTCAATGCTTCATGTATCTCACTAATAGTTATTTTTTTTTACATAGCATTGTTTGAGGGGGAGCTTTCCAAGCTCTTCTTCCTTTATTTGTTTAAATAACTTATATGTTTTGTCATCATCAAAAAGGGGGAGATTGTTGGCCCAAGGTTACAATCACTCATGATTAGTGTATTTTGATGATTACAAAACATATTAGTTATTTGTACTAATAATATTTGTTGTTTAAGTGTGTTTCAGGCTTCTATTCATTCTAGAAGTCTTCTCTCACAAATAAAAGGATTTGGACTCAAGTCAACTCCAATTGGGCTCAAGGAACAAGTGTTGAAGATCATATGAAGAATCCTATTGAAGATCTTGAAGTCCTTAGAATCATTGTAAGAATAGAATGTTAAAGTTTCAGTCTTGGTTATTTGGCTCTAGGATACACACACACACACAAAATTTGGTTTTGATAAAATTTGGTCTTGTTTTCATTTTCAAAATTTGGTTTCATGCCTTAGTAGAGATTTACATGAACCTAAGTGTTATAAAATAAATATCTTGTCTAGATCATGTATACATACTCCTACTAACATGTCACTCTAGTTCGTTTAAACCTAAAACAATTTTTCAAATTTTTTCAAGTTCAAAATCCTGCAGTTTTTCCCATTTCAGGCTGACCGGCCGACCGGCCCGGTCGACCGGCGCCATAGCCTGGACGTGCACGTCTGTGCACGTCTGTCGGTCGACCGCACCGGTCGACCGACCAAGAGCACACTGCTCTCTGGTTTTCTGAGTCGATCGGACCGGTCGACCGGAAGAAGGAAACTGTGTTTCCTCTTTTGGGACGGTCGACCGGACCGGTCGACCGAGAGCCAACGGCTCTTTGCAGCTGGGCTGGCGGTCGACCGGACCGGTCGACCGCCAGGCCTGCAACAATCCAACGGCTCTTTCCTCTTTGGGCTATTCTGAAAATCTGTTTCTTTTTTCTGCTTTAACAGACTTTTAGAGAGTTATTGGGGAGCTTTTGCAGGTCAAATTAGGTGTAAAGAAATTGTTTTTAACCTATTTTCAACCCTATAAATAGAGGAGAAGTCTCTCTTGCATAGTATCAAGAAAAATCCTTAAGTTTGTGTTGTTTTCAAAAGAGAAAAGAAAAGAGTTTAAAGCCTTCATTCCAATTCTTTTAAAGTTTGTTTTTCAGTTGTGTTTGATTGTCTATATCACTCTACAACTGAAGTTTTCTCACCACACTTCATAGAGCCAAAAATCCTATACTCATTCTATAGTGAAGTTGTAATAGAAGTGAGAGTGTTTGTAAAGAGTTTGAGAAAAAGTATAGTGATCTTGTTGTGATCACTTTGTTCTTGTAATCCTTTCCTTGTGGAGCAACCTCTTCGGTAGAGGTCCTTTATACTCGGTGGAGCTCGGTGCTCGGTCTTCGGTAGACCAAATTGTAAAGACGTCCTCGGTGGATAGTGGAAACCCTTCACGGAGGTGAAGGCGGGGAGTAGAGCGGTGGCTCGAACCTCGAAACAAATATTTGTGTTTGCGATTGCCTTTGCGTCTAATTCTTGCTTTAAATTCCTCTAACACTTTATTGCTCCTTATTACTTGCTTGTGATCTTGTATCTTCCTTGTGCTTTTAATTCAAGCTTGTAATTCTTGTGATATATTGTGTGCATCTCATTTCTCATCATCATACTTTGCCTTGATCGATCATATCTCAATACAACAAGGTTGCATTGCGCACCTCTAACCTATATCTAGGGGAATTGGGAGGAAGGAGTTCAGAACCTCGCAAGGGGTATTCGGCTCTTAGTCTTGTTTTTGAGAGATCGTTGCATCATTCATCATACTTAGTTCAAAAAAGATCATTAGATTAGCAATTACACCTATTCACCCCCCCTCTAGGTGTTTTTCACATGACCTTTGCATTTCAATTCTAAAACACGAGAGTTGTGTTCAGCAGCAGACAGTGTCAAAATGCGTCCTTCGTGTTTCTCTTCAGAAATGCGAGACCGTGCTCAGCAGGAGGCTATATCAGAATGCGACACCCACGTTTCACTTCAAAAATGCGATGTTCGCGTCCAGGCCCAAGATGCCAAGTTCAAATGTGAACTGGGAAGCCCTCGCCCCCATGGGTTCGAGACTAGTTTTTCAGATACCCTTGCAATGGATCTGAGGGACTACTTGGCAAGGAAGAGGAGCATTCATCAAATCGCTCCCCAATGCTATTGCAAGCAACTTATCTTAGCGGCGCTATCTAATTACCACTGCAGCTTTTAGATGACTAAGCCATCTGCTTTTAGCCGATTGTCAAGTCTTCAAACTCAAACTCCACCAAGAGGCGACAATCTCATAAGAAGAAGTTGGTCTCTGGCACTGAGTACTTGGAGGTGACTTCTAAAATGGTGAGTCCAAGCGCCACACCAAGCAAGTTAAAAGGGAAGCAACTTGCCTTTAGTTCTGAGGAGTCGGATACTGAACGTTCCTTATGTTTGAAAGAAATATTGATCAAGTCTAAAGGAATTTGCTGACATACTTGGGTCCGAACTAGAGTAGTTGTCCCAATCGACTACAATTCGCTAGTTAGAGGGATTGAAATAGACGATGAGCACTCTACTATTGTGGGATCTCATTCATCTAACTTTTATAGGGAAACAAAAGCCTTCACATATATGACTGATATTCCAGAAGAGGTAGCCAAAAAATTTGAGGAGCGAGCTCGAGTGCAACAGGTGCAGTACGAGATACTTCAAGCCCAACAAGAGTTTATCAATGATATCAAGAAGATGATAGCTATTTTGCTTAAAAAGTCAAAGAAGAAGACAAAAAGTCCAATGACTAAAGTTTCTTCCCACAAAAGTAAGGGTAAAGAGAAGGAGGATAAAAACTCTGCCTCTAAACACTCTGATGGCAATGGGAATAATTTTGGATATCAAATCTGGAGTCTTCTTCTTCTGAAGAACTAGAAAAATCAGAAGATAATCATGCGAGAAACGCATGAAGGCTATCTCAAATTGAAGCAATCTTCAAGAAGTAAGAGTGGTCAAATCATACCCGGTCGGGTGGGATTCAGCTCCTTATCCTCCCAGGTTTTGATTCAGCTCCTTATCCTCCCAGGTTTTAAGGCACCGAATCTGCACGCCTTTGACTGCAAAGTTTGGCCGAACCAACATATATACTACTTCAAATCCCAAATAGGGAATGTAGTATCAAACAATGCCATCATGGCTCGTTTACCCTCAAGGGGGTTACCTTTGAGTGATTCATGAAGCTTCCTGCCGGCTCTATCAAGAAATGGGCCAATCTCGAGAAGCTCTTCCTGCCATTTTATCAAGAAATGGGCGCGATTCTTTGAAAATGATGCCGAAGTACCGTTGCCAACTCTTCTTGCTACAAAGCAAAACAAAAGAGAGTCAATCAAAGTGTTTGTGGAGAGATTTCAGAGCATGACGCTCTGATGTCCAAGTAGCATGTCACAGTCTATACTGGTAGAGACTTGCCGCCTTGCAAACCACACTCCTAGCTCAAATAAAAGTAACTCAAAGTTACACATGGAAGCAACTAATATTACAAGGCGAACGAGCAGAAAACATAGTTGCAAGAGTAAACTAGAAAGATTGCAAGAGCATATAGCATTAAATTTACTGGGCAACAAAGTGATCTGACATAAACGACTTCACGTTCAACATTTACCTTTGAACAATCTAAACCATTCCATCGGTATAATGTCAAAGATTATTTGTGTTTGTTATTCTCATGGAATAAAACCCCCTAGAACTACATCATGTACTACGCCAAACAAAAAAAGTACTATCCATGATTAAGTTAACACCACACCTCTGATCAAATAAGTACTCACAAGGAATGCCAATTTTTCTGTAAATTTCCCACAGAGTTTATATTTCTTTAATTCCCAGCAAGAATTTAGAAGTTATCTATAGAATAACAATCCACCGTCTCTGACGGGTAAAGGATAGAGGAACACATTGGCTTTTAAGTCTAATACAAAATTCTCGACAACTCATCATGCTGACGGAACAAAATGGCTAGCCCAACTCAAATGGTAGTTGAAAAAGGCAAATAAAATCTGTTGATAGCTGAGAGTTTGCTAAAAACTAAGGGACTTGAACCTCAACTTTTTCTCCAAAATTCCCTACCAGTTCCCTTCCATAGAATGGTAGGACCACAAAAAGCTGTTTTCATTTCCCTAGCGAAATGATTACAGATCGAATATGTCACATTAACATTATACCACTGACAGTAAAACTTTCATATCCCTAGCGGATTAAACCCCACTTGTCGTTCTTTCTCATAGAAATGGTAAATCCACTCAAAGTACTGTTATGTTCAAAATCACACCTCTAACAGTAAACAAACCCTTGTCAAGTTAACATCACACCCCTGACAAGTCATTTTCTAATCCCTAACAGAGTCCATCACATTAACACTATACCTCGACTGTAAGACTTCAACTGATCCCCAACAGGTTCAAATCATACTTGCCATTCTCTCCAATAGAATGACAAGTCCTTTTAAATTGCGCAAATCGCAATTGTTCGAGGTGAAAAAGAGGAGAAGAGTTCAGAGCAAACTGTGCTAGTTGAGATGTTTATGTTCAAGGCCCTGGGGATGTATTTAAGATTTATGTACTCCCTCGATCTGCCATTGTAGTAAAGTAGCTATAACGAGTCGTATCCGCAGGGAGAGGATGCGATAGAAGCGTTTGTCCGGTTTTCTTAGTTCTTGTTTTTGAGAAAATGAAGGTTCTTTTTTGTTTTAAAAAAAAAAGTAACGAAGAAAGGTGTTGGAGTGATGGTTGTGAGAATTAAAGAAAAGAAAACAAGAGATGCGAGATAAAAATGGCGAATGTAGTATTGAGTTAAAGAAAACAAAAGGAAAGTAATTTTGTTTGAAAAAGAAAAGAAAAGAGATTTTGAAAAAAAAAATAAGTTGCTTTGAAGAAAAGAATTTTGATAATAGAAGGAAAATCATGACTAACTAATCACCATATACTACTAACATACTAACCCCTTGGATGAAATGTGCCTCATGTGGATTCATCGGCAAAATGTACACCTTGATTCATCAAATCTAAAAGATAGCCCAATTGTTGGAGTGGCCTTCTCTTAGCTTAGTTATGTAGTCTCCTTTGATCATGGGCTCTTAATTAGTGCACAAGAATGGAGTACAAAAATTGTGATTCATATATTAACAATGCATAACAATAATGATAAGTTCATTTGATCATCAAGGCCAGTTTAATGAAATAAGGAGCTTATGTATAAGATTGTTAGCATTTCAAAGTGAACCGACCTTCATGTTCCATCAAGGCAATTGCCAAATTGGCAAGGCACTAAAAAGAGGCACACATGAAAACCATCTGGGGAGAATCAACACAACTTCCATAACAACAAGTTATCACTCATCTTCATTGGGAAATCAAGAATATTTGCAAAAGCATAAGATAAAAAATAAATGCATCCAATGAATCCCATGAGTTGTTCATCCAAGAGTTAGTAGTTAGTAGTATGTGGTTAGTTAGTCATGTTAGTGAGTTAGTTAGTTATGGAATTAAAAAACATGAAAGTAAGCATGATTACACTCATTGCAAGGAAGAAAAGCTTGTAAAGAAAACAATAAGAAACTAGAGGAGAAGGAAGATGGAGCTTTGCATTGATTGTCACCTTCAATTACAGAACTCTCACTCTCACTCTTTCTCTCTCTATTTTCTGAAACTAATAAAGAGAAATAAAAATTACAAAAGAGCTCTAAAGAAATCCTAAATTTTTCTCTCCATTTTTAACTGGAACGAACAAAGGCCCTAGGGGTCTTTATATAGGCACCAAAATCCTAAGTCCCTTCCATCGCAGCCGTCGAAGGAAGCGATACATCAACGACCACAGATTTGCCAAGGAATCATGGCCAGAGCCGCATTTTCGCGGCAGAATCTTGGCCATTGCGCTAGCGCCAGCTCTGATAGCCTGGCTCTACCCAGATGTCCTGTAGAAGTTTCTAATTCCATCTGAATATGTTCTGGTTCATTACAAATTTGGGCTTCTTGGATTGGGCTTCAAATAATTTACGTTAAATCCCCTTTTTAATTAGAATTTTGGGCTTTCTTCTCCATTAAAGTGTGGACCTGAAAATTCAGAGAAAAACCATTAAAGACCAGTAAACCTCTTACCCCTAGAGGTGGAGTGTTGTCTCCTGAGGTTTTTCAGCGGTTATACCCATAAACTCCACAAAAAAGGAAAACAAATATTAGTGGTTTTGAAAACGTATTTTGAAAGAAAAGAAAAAAATTTTACGATCCATTTTTACAAAAATTAAGTGATCTTATAGTTTTAGGTTAACCTAAACTATTCTTTTCTAATTATATGTCTCCACTCGAAGTTTTATTTTCAATTAAGGTTAAGTGTCAAAAGTAGATTGATCATTGGATTTTGCATCAAGTTAAAATATATACATTTATATATATGAGGAATCGCTACTTAGACTATGATACTTTTATTTATTTTTATTTATATAGATATATATATACACACACACACACTCTTATTATTTTTCTTAGCTTCATAGGCTTTCTAATTTACCCATGTAGCGAGCCTTGAACAGATGACTCTCAGGTCAGATGGTCTTAGGGCACCAGATGAGAATACATCCCTCGGGTTCAAGGACTCAAGTAAACAAGGTCACGAATGCTAAGGACTTAATTACCTTTAAGCGTGACTGATCATGCTTCTTAAGGCACAATTAACTAGCTTAATTAGTGATCAAGTGTTTATTTATTTTTATAATTTTTATTTTATTTTTCTTTTTATAAAGGCATTTAAGTTTATATTTTAATCCCTTAATATGTAAATGTATATAATACTTAGGAAAAATTCAAAATCCAATTATCTTTGTACTCTTTTTTTCTTAACCTAAAAATCCAACAATTCTTCTTATTTTAACTTAAATTAAGAAATCCTAGTTTAGAGTTTTCCTAATTCCTAAGATCAAGTTAGTTTTCTTAAAAATGGATAACGAAATTTTTTTTAGAGGAAAAGAAATTTGAAAAGAAATTCCCTAAAAAGAAAGAAAAATCTAAGGAGAATCCTAACAAAAGAAAGAAAAAAAAGGAAAAAAAATCTAAAAGGCAAATCCTAGAAAAGAAAATAAATGGAAAGAAAAATCTATGTTAGTACCCTCCCCCCATACCTATCTCATGCATTGTCCTCAATGTATGCAATATGATATGAATGCATGAAATAAGGTAAGTGAAAAAGATATCACCTTCGTCGACGGCTTGGGCCGGCCGCAGTGCTCGAGCTTGCCAACCACGCCCTCCTCTATACGATCAAGCCGTACAGACTGCTCCTCCATTTGTTTTTTAAGCTGAATTTGTCCTTAAAAATTTTCTTCATGCCTTTTCAAATGGAAGACATGAAGGCACGTGACTCAGTGGGCGGTGGCTGACGCAAAAAATCAGGCTCGTCCTCCTCCTCCAACAGTTCCTCAGAAGAGGACTTAGCTGGGATGTTCTCTGGTTGGACAGTAGGTGTCCAAACTGTATGTGTGCAACTGTTATATGCACTAGTTATACGTTCAGGGGCCACAAAGACCAATCATAGGCAGAAAAGACCTCATATGGTAGAGAATTCCTACACAGAAAGGTGACTAATACGGGATGCGAGTACTTTCAACTCCTTGTGCATTGGGAGTTAGAGATCAAGCTGCAGAGAATGACCGTGTTTATGCAACCGTGCGCTGCCTAGTCATCAAACTACGGATTATTTGCAACACAGGCCTATTAAACGATGTGGTGTGGTCAAGGCCTAAAATGTTGCGTCAGACCCATCGTCCAACGCAATGGACATTGCAGAATGTAGTGCTAGCCTTAAGCCCACGGTCTTGCTCCGTACAACGGGCATCCATAATAGCCATGTATTCTGTAAGAGATAAAAGCTCGTTGTGATGTGGTGAACTGGGGACTTGTGTGTAATCCTCAATTATATCAACAACAACAGTAATGTCTCCAGTATCAAAATGCACAGTGAATTGGTGGTTGTCAAGATCTATGGTGGTGGTGTCAATGCCTGTATAAAACCTCTTGATAAGCTCAGGACAATAACATGGTTCAAACTTAGAGTTATCATATACAAAAGCATACCAATTTCTCTCTCTAATTTTATCCAAAAAGACATACCCATATCCATTCATATCATAAAAATCCTAGAGAAATATTTTTCTGTGAAAATTGAAGGGGCCATGTATAAAAATTCGTGGAAAATTGATAAAAAATGCAAACCTCTCCTGGAATCCTTGGGGGGAAATGAAAAATGGACTGCGCTGGGCAATCCAAGCATGAATAGTTAAGGGTTCTGTAGATCTGAGATCTACCCGAGAGATCGACTGTGAAAAAATTTGGCGGCACTCTGGAGTCGGCAGAACGGCTGCGGATCCGCGGCTTCCAGAAGATTCCATGGCAAAGTTGAAGCGGCAGGAGGAAGGGTTTCGTGCGAGGCAGCGCTTTCTCTCTCTCTCTCTCTCTCTCTCTCTCTCTCTCTCTCTCTCGGATCTGGATTTAGGTTTAGGTTTGAAGCACGGGAGAGAGAGGATAAGAGGGTATTTATAGAGGGGGAAAGGGTGAGTTTCTTTTTTTATCCCTGGGTATAGGCAGAAATTCCTATACTAGGATTTGGTTTTTGTATTTTTTAAAGAAAAGAGGAGCATTTATACAAGAAGAAACCCTTCTGGTTTATTTTACATTGAAGTCCAAGTTTCTCTTTATTTTTTAGTTTTATATATTTTTTATTTATTAATAAGAAAAAGGAAAGAAAAATGGTTATTTACAAAAAGAGTCCCCTAAGAAAATTTTTACAATGAACAACAGGAGAAATCAGAGAACGGCCTGGTCACTTGCATACTGGGTCACAGAGACCCAGTTCAGTAGCTCCATGTGGCTCAGGCTCGGTTGTCAAGAATAGTTTCAATCGTTGTCCATTAACCTTAAATACGTCACCATTCTTAGGATCGGAGATTTCCACTGCACTGTGAGGAAAGATAGTTTTTACCAAAAAGGGTCCAGCCTACGTGTTTTTAATTTTCCGGTGAAGAGATGGAGTCTAGAGTTGTAAAGCAAAACCTTTTGTCCAGGAATAAAATTCTTCCTATGGATGGATTGATCACGAAAAAGTTTGGTTCTGCTTTTGAAAATTTGGTCATTATCGTAAGCTTCATTTCTTATCTCTTCTAACTCAAAAATATGTAGTTTCTGTAGATCAACGGCTTTGTGTAAGTCAAAGTTGAGTTGCTTAATCGCCCATAAAGCATGATGCTCTAATTCTACTGGTAGATAGTAGGGTTTTTTAAACACAACTCGGTATGGAGACATACCTAGAACAGTTTTAAAGGTGGTCCGGTAAGCCCAGAGTGCATCGATAAGCCTAACAGACCAATCCTTCCTATTTTGCCTGACGATTTTTTCCAGAATGAGTTTTATTTGTCTATTAGTCACTTCGACCTACCCATTCATTTAAGGATGGTATGCCATAGATAATTTGTCAGATATAGAATTTTTTTGCATTGGGGCTTCAAAAGACCGATTGCAAAAATGAGAGCCATTGTTACTTATTATCGCACGGGGGGCTCCGAAGCGGGAAATGACATTTTCTCTCAAAAATTTGATGACAACTCGGTTGTCATTCATCCTCATTGGCACTACTTCGACCCACTTAGAAACATAATTTACAACAACCAAAATGTATTGGTTACCGAATGAATTAGGAAAGGGTCCCATAAAATCGATACCCCACACATCAAAAATTTCTACTCCCAAAATTGGGTTGAGGAGCATCATGCCCTTCTGTGTTATCTGACCCGTCATTTGACATTTTGTACAGAGTTTACAAATTTGAAGGAGTCCTTGAATAGAGTGGGCCAATAGAACCTACTCCGCAGAACTTTCTCAGCAGTCTTGCGGGGACCAAAGCACATGCAAATTCATAACAAAAAGTCAACATACTATTGTACTCATCCTCTAGAAGACACCTTTTATGATCTGGTCAGGACAATTTTTGGTCCATCATAGAAGAAGAACCGTATCTGCATGAAAAACCGATGCTTGTCCTGACTTGACCAATTAGAAGGTGTTTACCCGGTTGCAAGATAGTTTAGAATGTAAGCATACTAGGGCTCTTTACACATCATTAGGATGTGTTCATCCTGAAAGTTCTCATTGATTAGTATTGTTTCCACAGGTGCATTGGGGATTCTTTACAAGTGATCTGCCATCACATTTTCTACGCCCTTTTTGTCCTTAATTTCAAGGTCAAACTCTTGCAAAAGAAAGATCCAACGAATGAATCTAGCCTTAGTGTCCTTCTTTTGCATCAGATATTGTAGGGTAGAATGATCAGTGAACACCGTTGTTTTAGACCCGAGTAGGTATTGTTGAGATTTCTCCAACGCAAACACAACAGCCAAAAATTCCTTCTCGATCGTCGTGTAATTGAGTTGGGTGTCATTTAGTGTCCTACTCGCATAATAAATCACGTGTTGCCTATTATTGGTACGCTATCCTAAGACAACACCACAACAAAATCAGAGGCATCACACATGATTTCGAATGGTTTAGTCCAACTGGGTGCGAGATGGTTGGGGCAGAGACAAGATCTCGTTTAAACCTCTCCCAAGCTTTTAGACATCCATCATCAAAATGTAAGGGCACATTCTTAGCTAATAGATTTGTCAAAAGTCTAGCAATCTTGCTAAACTCTTTTATGAATATTTTATAAAATCCGGCATGCCCTAGAAAAGATCTGATGTCTTTTATGCATTTTGGCTCAGGAAGTTTGGCTATCACTTTCACTTTGATCAGTCAACCTCAATTCCTCTTTTTAATATTTCATGCCCAAGGACTATTCCTTGTTTGACCATAAAGTGACACTTTTCCCGGTTAAGTATCAAATTCTTTTTCATGCATCTTTTGAGAACCAATTTGAGATGATGCAAACATTGGTCAAAGAAATCTCCATAAATTGAAAAGTCATTCATGAATATCTTCAAAAATTGTTCCACCATGTCTGAGAACAGATTAAACATGCAACGTTGGAATGTTGCAAGAGTGTTGCACAATCCAAATGGCATCTTATGGTATGCAAAATGTTCCAAAGGGACAGGTGAAAGTTGTTTTCTCTTGGTCTTCAAGAGTGACGGGAATTTGGTTGTATCCTAAATATCCATCTAGGAAACAAAAATATTCGTGTCCAGCTAATCTTTTTAACATTTGATCTATGAAGGGAAGAGGGAAATGGTCTGTACACGTGGCGGAATTCAGCTTGTGATAATCAATGCAAACTCAAATCTTCGCTGGAAGATGAGTTTGCACTAATTCTTTCTTGTTATTTTCCACCACAGTAAATTTGGATTTTTTGGGCGCAACGTGGATATGACTCACCCATCGCTATCAGAGATGGGACAAATTATCCCATTGATTAGCAGTTTAAGGATCTCTAATTGTACAACCTCTTGCATGATGAAGTTGAGTCTATGCTGTGGGTCTCGTTTTGCTTTTACCTCTTCGATCAGATGGATGCGGTATTATATTATTGATGGACTGATCCCTTTGATGTTGGCCATGATCCAACAAATGCCTCTTTATTTTCTCTCAACACAGCAAGAAGATCCTCTTCTTGTTTTTTCGTTAACTGAGAAGCGATGATAACAGGGAAAGCTTCCTTTTCACCCAAGTACTTGTACTGGAGGTGAATGGGGAAAGCTTTCAATTTTGAAGAAAGGATTTGCTTAGTTGAGGATTGTTCTTTCTAAAAAGGGTTGATTAGGGTAGCATTCGTTGCCCATTCTACTGCTGAGTCAACTATTTAGTCAAGATTGAAGTCATTCGACTCTAATTCAAACTCATGTTCAGATTCATATTCTGGCTCCTCCTCATGATCACTTGTTAACCCCTCTATCAAGTTCACTTCGAACGTTTGATCATCAAAATCTGAAGGTTATTTTCTCAGGTGGAAACATTCACCTCCTTAGTCACGTCTCCAAATATTAATCACATTGATCAGTTCCTACAATTTATGATAGCATTTGCTGTTGCGAGGATGGTCGTCCTAGAATGACTGGAGTCTGAGCTTTCAGATTCAGCACGGGTTGTGTTTTAAAAATGATGAAATTTACGGGGTAGATAAACTCTCCGACCTGTATAAGAACATCAGTGATTTTCCCTTGGGAACTTTCACTGAACAATCAGCTAGTTGTGTCGTTACCTGTGTTGGATAGAGGTCGCCCAACCTGAGTTGTTGATACATGGAAAAGGGAGCACGTTGATATTTGCTCCCAAATAAAATACTTGCTCCCAAATCAAGTAATGCCCTATTGATGGTGGTCTGTCCTATGGTACACGCAATGGTTGGACATCTAGGGTCTTTGTACCTCACAGGAATGAGACCGTATAGCAACTCACTATAGTTTGTGGCAAAGAAGACGTTCTTGAGAATGTTTGTTTTTCTCTTCTTGGTGCACATGTCTTTTAAAAATTTTGCATAAGATGGTACGTGTTGGATTAAATCAAGAAGTGACACATTTATTTGCACTTGATTAAACATCTCTCAAATTTTTTTCCATTTGAGCATTTAATTTGGTATTTGTTAGCCTATCAGGGAATGGTGCAATTGGCTTATTTGTGGGCTCATCTAATTTCTCTTTTTCTTAAGACCTCGACGTGGATGGTTACGAACTTGATGATGATGATGGGTCAAATGAAACAGGCTTTTGTTGGGTGGACAGTGGAGGATTAGACACTTGGGGATTGGAAACTTGATTGTTTGCTTTCCAGATCTTAAGACATGAACAATTAATGATTTGGTTGGGTATCTTGGACCTCATGAATTGGGAAAGAGTTCTTAGGATTAGTCAATGGTTAGCTTGGTAATGCTCCCTTTTGTCTTTCACTAAGTGAATTAGCCAATTGACTAATCTGGATCTCTAACCTGTTGATGGCATGATTATGATTGTTCTCATTGAGGCTTGAGTTTTGGATAAGGTTTCCAAGGATTTCTCCAACTCAATAATTTTTCTTTTTGCCAGAGGATTTTGAAAATGTTGTGGAGCTTGATGTTGGAAATTTGGTGGAAAGTTGGACTGGAAATTTAAATGAAAATTGGGTTAAAAATTGGACTGATAATTATGAGCAGGGAATTGATTGTGAAAATTTGGTCTATTCTGCTCATGACTGTTCTGACTCCATAAAAAACTGGGATGATTCTTCCTTTTGGATTGTAAGTCTGGAGTATGGATTGTTATTCGGTCTGTCAAAAGCTGCATTCATGTTGTCCGGTAACATTTGAGCTAAGTAAACTGGACACTTTACAAAGACATAATTTAGTGCATGGCAATAAGTGCAACCTGGATTTATCACTTGTGGTGGGTTGACTTGGTTTACCATGCCTTGATCCTTTACTTCTAAAAGTTTTAGTCTCCTCATCAAGTGGGTGATTTTGGCTTCTGCAGCTATAGAGGATTCTATTGAGTGGAGTCCAGTTTTAAAACTTGTTGGATTCTGATTTTTAGACTTTTCTGGAGAAGATTCCCACTGGAATATTTTTTCAGCTGAGGCTTCCTATAAATCCCATCCCTGGTCCTCGTATTTCTTTAAGAATTCTCCTTGACACATTGTTTCAAGGAAAGTTTTCGTGAGGTAGTCTAGATCGTCGTAGAGAACTTGGCACTGCCGCCATTTCTCTAGCCATGATGTGTACACTAGACAAGTAAGTTCTTAAAGCGCTCAAAGTACTTCCAAAATGGTTCATTAGGCTCCTATCTAAACTGCATGATATTTTTTTTGGATGAGGGCGGTCTTATGGATTGGGTAAAATTTTTTCAAGAAAAATTTTACAAAATTGTCCCAAGATGAAATTCAACCGACTGCGAGACTATAAGGTTACTTCTTTGCTAGGTCTTTAAGTGCAAATGGAATAAATCAGAGTCTAACTGCATCTTCACCTAGCTGGGAAATTCTCATCATCAAGCACACTTCTTCAAATTCCCTTATGAAGAAGTATGCATCCTCAGATTTCTTTCCGTGGAATCTAGGAAGAGTTTATGAATTGCGGTTTTAGCTTGAAGTAGTTATCATTTGCTTTTGGTAACTGAATGCATGAAGGAAGTGATGTCCTGATGGGGTAGAATTTGTCCTCAAGTGATATGTGATTGGCCATGATTGAACGTGAATCTTCTGATAGTGTAGGTGCTTACAAAGTGTTTTTAACTAGTCGTGATATTGTTAGGTCCCTTGATCACACTTGCATGCAAAGTTACACTACAAGCAATGTTCAAACAACAATCAAGCAAAAAGTGAAAAATAACAAACAAGAAAAAAGAAAAAACAATCTCCAACCCTAGTCTAAGGTTCTTGGACCTAGACGACTCCGAACTAGGCAATTATCCAGGGGAGATTGTTGTATGAATCCGATCACAAGATAATCGGCCAGGTAGGGGCAAAAACGGTGAGGGGTATCTGTGTGTAAGCAACGGGCTTGAATTACGCCAAACCACGGTATCTTCGTGACTTAACCTCTTAATCCTTAACCTTAGATACTGATTTCACAAGAGTATGATTTTTACAAGTTTCACCCTCGGTCAATCTCTTAATTAGTCTGAAATGTCCTTAGGGGCCAACGTCTATCAAGTTTTAAATTAGGCTTGGGATTGTGAGTGCTTGGAAAATTATTTCTGGGCTAAGAAAGGGTGATGAAATTCCTACTTTATCTTATGTATTTGGGTGTTACCCTTAAGATTGATTTGTGCAAGTGTACAAAATATGAACAAGATTCACTCAAAACAGATAAATCAGCCAAGAAGTTGATCATATTCTATATGCAATGCGTACGTATCTTGCTCCAGCACTCTTCAACAGTAAAATAAATGAATCGTAAAGACACGCGCCTTAAGATGCAAGAGTCTAAACCAATTTTTATATTTGCAACAAGCTTTTTACTGTTGGGTTATTAGCAGTATCCTGATTATGGCATACAAGAAAATTAATGCCTACAGAAAGCTAATTTTGCAAAGCCAGCAACTCTGCAAAAAAGATTGTGAGTAGTTCACTCAAGCAACCACGAAAACGCGAAAAAAGTCACGTTTTCGCGACAGAGTTGAGGGTACTTGGTCTCTGCTTTCAAGAGCAGAGGACCAAGACTACTTATATATTTCTGTTGTTCTTAATTTCTTGATACCAAAACCTGTAACCTGCAACAGAGAAGAAAAATCGTTTAGTGCTAAAACAAGAGAAAACCGTTACCCCTCCCCAGCAGCCAAAAATTTTGTTCAAGGTAAAAAAGAGGAGAAGAGTTCAGAGCAAACCGTGCTTGTTGAGATGTTTATGTTCAAAGCCCTGGGGATGTATTTAAGATTTATGTACTCTCTAGAACTACCGTTGTAGCAAAGTAGCTATAGCGAGTCATACCCGTAGGGAGGAGATTTGATAGAAGCATTTGTCCAGTTTTCTTAGTTCTTATTTTTGAGAAAACGAAGGTTCTTCTTTGTTTAAGAATAAAAAAAAGAAAGTAAAGAAGAAAGGTGTTGGAGTGATGGTTGTGAGAATTGAAAAAAGAAGTCATCTAGGTTTAAGGACTACCCTAACTCAAGCTAGATTTTTTTCTCTTTTGTTTACTTGTTTGTTTTTAACATTTCTTGTATGATATGGCTTAAAAAATAATTTTCTAATTTTAATAGTAATCCACATTACACCCTGACCTCTTTCGACTCAGATATTACCAACCCAACATATCATAACTTTAACCAAAAAGTGTGCCGGATTGGTCTTATCCGAATCAATATATATGCCCCAGTCTTAATATTATGAACAAGACTGGAATAATCATCACTACGCTTCACAGAGTCAATAGGGATACAACTCCCCCAAGTCATATTGTCAACCACCATTCCAACATTCAGCCTATAATTTTTCTAGTCATGATCAACCAATAGAATAAAAATCTGAGGCCATGAAAAGTATAGAAGTCATGACTGAGTCCCAAGAACAAAAGCTAAAAATGATGGACTCACAATTCCCAGAAGACTCCCAAATCCAAGATCCTTACTCTATGTTCCAGGTCCCACAACAAGAAGAAGAACTTATGGACTTAGATAAGAGTAAAAAAAAATCTGATTCAGTCCAAAAATAATTTGAAACAATCTGTTAATAGGCTAGAAGCACAAATGAATCGTTTGATCAACATAATGAAAGAAAGGAATGAGAAAACTCTACCTAATACATGTTCGACCATTCCTGATTGCCCTAGTCATATTGATAGGAACGAAGAATCTTGGTGTCTTGGAGACACTGATCACACAAATTTGAACTTGACCAATTCTAAACCTTAGACAAATTGACAAGTTTTTAATTCAATGAAATTGAACTTAAATGTAAACGTGACCCCGATCCCCAACTTTGTGATTTAGTTTCCATCTTCGAATCTATGTTGATTCTGCTATCATTACCCAATTTAGACCACTTTTTGGAGCCAACATTTATTCCCATACCCATTGATCTAGAAATTGAATCACCAATTTTGGATATTCGCATTCCATTGATGGGAGAAGAATGTGAATTTAATTCTTTGATTGGGACTCAAATCTTGAACCAAAATCGACTCTCGAATCCAAAGTTAATTTTTTCGAGTTAGTATTGGTTCCCGAACCTATCACTCTTGGATCCAAGTCAACCATTCTACCAAGTCACTTTCTTTTGCTGAACATAGGCATAGATCATAATGACTCCGTGATGATTTTCCAAGACTGGCCATGTAAAGGGAATGAGTTTCATGATAGGGTCTTTCATGATTCTATTCATATTAGGGATTGTAATTAGATACATAGAAAAGAGGTCAATAAAGGTAGGTTCCGTGAACCACCATATAATCTTGGTTGGGTAGTAGCACGTGGCCTAATCCGACCACCATCAGGACCACCATCTTAAGGTAATATGTTTTATCCCTTTATTCTTTTTAATGTATTTATGCATTCATTCATATATTGAGGACAATGCATGAGATAGGTGTGGGGAAGAGTTCTAATACAACAGAGATTTTCTTTTTTATTTAAAAATAAAATATAAAAAATTAACATTTTCTTTACCTTTAAAACTTTTGAAAAGAGGAACAATATTTTGACATATTTTTTGTAAGAAACTAAATCAATTTTAAGGAATAGGAAAATCATAATTAGGATTTCTTATACTTGATCAAAATAAAATTATTTGTTTAATTATTAGGGTTAGGAAGAAAACTTGAAAAAGTAATTTAGTCTTAATTTTTACTTTGATGAAATATACAACTTTATAACACTTACACACTTAGGGTTCAAAAACAAAGATTCTTATGCCTTATTAAAAAAAAGAAGAAAAAAGAAAAAAATATATATAAAAATCCTCTGATTAAGCTGGGTACTTGTGCCTCATAAAGTATAAGTATTCACACTTAAAAATAGTCTGTATAATAAATAAAATTCTTAGTTTTGTGGCCTTGTTTGCTTGAATCCTCAAGTCCTTGGGATGTTTTCTCACTCGGTGCCCTAAGACTGTCGGGTTTGGGTGTCATTGACTAAAGGCTCATTACATGGGCAGATTAGAAAGCCTAAGAGAACTAAGGAATAATGCCACCAAAATAACAAAAATATAAAAAAATAAGGCATAAGAGTTAGAGTTAAAGAACCCATAGTCAAAATTTCACGATCACATAGGTACATTGATTTAAGGTAAAGTAAAAGACTAGATAAGAAATACAGTTTGACTCCTTATCTTGATTGATAATAAGTTTTTGAATAGAGACTAAGTTTAGGAATGAAAAATTTTATGTTCTTATAACTTATAGACTTGAACTCTTACAATAATGCTTTAAATATTTTCTCTCTTTTGCAAAATGCTTTTCGAAAATTCTAACACTTTGTTTCTTTTTCTTTTTTTAGATTTTGTGGGTGTAATCCACTGAAAACCCTCACGAGACAAAACTCGTCCTCTAGGGGTAATGTAGAGGTTTAACGGCTTGTTGCACATGCCAAGTGCAACATGATTCCTACAAAAATAAGTTAGGTTAGTTCTGTTTTATTGTTTTGCTTGAGGATGTGTAAAGGATAGGTGTGGGGTGTGTTTGGACACATATTGCATATTAGTTATTACATTCCTACACCCATTCTGTAATAAATCCTATAATTATACTGTCTTAATATCTAATTTGTCAAGGATATATAGTAGAAGATAAATCACAAATCCAAGCCAACTAAATCAGATTTTTGGGAGGATTTAAATCACAACTGAAGATTGAGCATATCAGAGAGGATAAACTGAGATCTAATTCAGGTAAAATCAGATATTTAAAGATTCAGTTGATTAGCTTGGAGAATCAATGAGGATAAACGAGGATAGAGACACATCCAAAAGTCCAAAGGCAACCCTATTAATATACAAAGGGATATCTAAAGGATTGGGACGTATATTGAAAAGATTTAGAGAGATAAGATAAAATCTAACTAAAGATCAAGGGAAAAATAAATATTTATCTCAAACATTATCTCTAACCTTATCAAAAGATCTTTTCTGTTGGCAAGCGATTTTGTCCATATCTTCAACCTTATCTCCAACTTTATTAGAAAATCTTTTTTTGTTGAGATAGCGATTGGAAGTATACCTAGAGGGGGTAAATAGGTATATGGCTAATCTAATGACAAATGATGCGGAATTAATACAAATTTCAACATACTTAATGTAACCAAAGAGTGTTGCCGAATCCCGGTGAAGGGCTCTAGATTATCTCCTCTAAATTCCTCTAAATAAGAGTTGAGGTGCTATGTAAAGCTCTCTTAGTTCAACACAAGTGAGGCACACAAACAGTACCAAGTATATAAGTATGATATGAATAATATGAAATAATGCAAGGCACAATATAAAAGAGAGAGAGAGAGAGTTAAGAGATAGTGGATCAATCGCAAACACAAAGACATGTTTTGAGGTTCGAGCCATGCTCTACGTCCCTGCCTTCACACAGAAGGATTTTTACTTTATCGTCCACACAGGATTTCCCATACAGGGAACCTCCACTGAGGATTTGGATAACACAACTTTGGAGTACACAACTCCTCTCTCCATCAAACACAATCTCTTCACAAGAGGTAAGACACAATAACTATCACCTCTACACTTAGATGGATGGGCACTTAGCCAAAACAAGATCAACCTCTCAATAAAGGGATAAGGCTCAAAGCCAAACAACAACCTCAGTCACCTCTACACTTAGAGGAATACCAGCACAACCAAACTCAACCTTCACAATCACCTCTACACAAGAGGAATACCAACAAATACAAGGAAGGTTACAACTCTTGGTGGTCTCAACAACCACAAATCAATTTTCCCACAAAATAAGATCCTATAGATAGGATAGATATGATAGTTCAAGTGTGAGAAAACAAAGAGTTTGGAAAATAAATCACAAAGAAAAACTCTTGGGAAAACTTTTAGATGGCTATAGAAATGAAGAACAAAAATCAATTCCCAAAGACTCTATTTTTCTTTGATTTTTTCAACACTTTAAAACAAATAAAGATAGATCTTTATAACCTAAAAACTCTTTAAAAACTTTTTGCTGAAACACTAGAAAAAATAGAAAATTTTGCTCTTGAAATTCTTGGTGAAATCAGCTAAGGAGGGGCCTGTTTATATCCCTCGAAAAAATCTGCCCGTTGGCAGCCAGGAAAGGGTAGAAATGCCCTTCCAGTCAACCTCCTGGTCGACCGACCACGGTCATTTTTATGACCGTTGAGCCATCGGTCGACCAGACCTGGATACAGAGAGCAGAGCTTTCTGGCGGTCGACCGGGTCGGTCAACCGCCCCTCCAGCCTATAAAGCCTGTGCATGTTCGTGCACATCGGTCTACCGGACCGGTCGACTGACTTCTGCCTCGGTCGACCATCCGGTCGACCGACAGAAGGCCAGGTCACTATATTTAAGGGATTAAAAACTTGTCTTTTACCTTTTCTAAAAATCCCATAAATACACATAAATTTCACAAAAATAAGTTCTTTTAAGATCTTTGAAATGTAAATATGTGTGACAAAAATTCAATACATATTATAAACAATTTGAACTATTTTTGTGATATAGAAATTTGGCTTAAACACAAAATTTGTATTTTCTAAAACTTGGATTTGAAATGGAAACCATTTTCTCTAAAACTCACGTGAATACAAAAACATGATATTGAAACAACTTTGAAGCATATTGTATATGGATAGAATCCAATATACATATAAGAGATATATATCTATTTTTTTGACATGAAATCTAAAAACCGGTCAAACCGAAAACCAAAACCGATAAACTTTAAAACTTGTGTGTGTATGTGAACTTGAGCATATTAACACTATCTAATCTTTACACAAGATCTAAACAATCTAAACTAACAAAACTGAGGTCTTCTTGTCTCCAAGCCAACTCGATCCAACGCGATCCAACGAGCTTGACTCCAACCGAGTACTAGATGCGATCTTGACGCTCGAACTCTTGAATCAACATGTGAAAGCTCCAAAACTCCTTTATTGAAGCTAATCACCTACTAATATCTTGGTCAAATATTTGAAACTTAATATCACAAGATTATTAGTAAATAATAATTACATGAGTTAATCATCATGAAAACTAGAGTAAAGGGCCTCTGGGCCAACAATCTCCCCCTTTTTGATATGACAAACTCATGGAGTTATATATGCATGGATTAAAGTTAAGATTCATAGAAGCTCCCCTTAACTCATGCATAGTAATAAACAATAAAGATATTCAATGTATACATAAAATAAATAACATATATATGCATAAACGAAGAATACTTTTTGCATAAACAAAACATATATGCTCTGATACCAATTGAAAAAAATAAACATGCATATAAATGACATAAACATGCATATATAAAACTCTCAAATTCTTCTCCCCCTTTTTGTATAAAATAAGAAAATTAAATAATCATGCATATATATAACTCCGAAATTTCTCTCCCCTTTTTGTCAAATCATCAACAAAGGGGCATAAATAAACTCAAAAAAAATTTTCTCCCTTTTTAGTTAAATCAAACAAGAAGGATGTATATGTGATATACATTTATGAAGAGGAGAGCCGTAAAGTTAACTCCCCCGCATACATGCATTACATGAAAAAGAGATGACTAAACCCTAATCACATAACGCATTATATACAATGTGTAAAAGGAGATGTGAAGCTCCCTCTACACACGTGTAAGACATAGAGAAGAGCGGTCAAGATCCTCAATATAAGATACACTCAACATGAATCTAGACAGAGAGAAGATGTTAAGCTTCCCTTACATATAAGCAATACATATCAAAATATTATGATACCAATTGAAAAATAAACAAAACATTTTTGAGATACCAATTAAAAGTAAACAAAATTTTAAGATACTAAAAGATACCATTGAAAATATCTTGATATCAATTTAAAATGTCTTGTAAATCTTGATATCAATAGAAAGTGAAACATTGTATGTTTTTGATACCAATTGAAATATATATTGGAAATCTTGATACCAATTGAAAGTAAAAAACATTTGAAAATGTAAACCATATTTCTTTGAAATAACCTCATTTTACAGTAAAGATACCAAATTGAGAATAATACTAATTTAATATTATTCATACCAATATTGAAAATGTTAGCATATTCCAAAAAGTGTCTTTTTCATCATAAAGAATGGGAGTAAGATACCAATTGAAAATAAAATCGATTGAAAGATACCAATTGAAAGATAAAACATAAAATTTTTCCCCTTTAGAAGTACCAATAAAAATAATGCATAAGTTTGTATAAGATACCGATTAAAAAATAATTAACATTAAGGAGTAAATCAAGCTTAGCATAAACATAATTTGTGCTTTAAGATGTAAAGATATAGTAAGCACAATCAAATCACATATATACGTATGAAAATGTAAATACCAATCGAAATTGATACTATTTGAAGTTTGAAGCATACATATATAGAAAACAAAATATGAGTATACAAAAAAATATCAATTGAAATACCAATTGAAATATGATGAGGATCAAGTGTATAACTCATAATTACCTCCTTTTTCATGCACATGTAAAAAGAATTTTCAATTAGGCACACAAGGTATGGTCGCCATCCAGCCGCCCTTGGATGAAAGGGATTTTCAAAAATAAGTTTGAAAATAATTTTAGTATAATTGAAAACACTACCAAGTGAAGAATATGAACTAGTTTTATGATAATCTTGTAAACTAGTATGAAATCATTCAAGTAAGGAATAAAACATAAATATATTCCATAAAAAAACATGTAAGTCACACGATCATCGACATTCAAAATCTATAAATCACATATAAAGCTCATGAAAACAAAAATCACGAGTAAATAAGAATAATGTGAGTGCAAGAGTCATGTAACAAAATCATGAAAATAGGCAATTAAGCTCAATATGAAATTCCTTTATCAAAAATATGAAAATCATCAAACTAAATAGGCTTCAAGGTATATCTATGTTTTGTCTAAACTAGAAGTATACATACATATCCTAAATATAAATGAGTCTATAATAGAATTTGCATGAAAAACAAGTGACTCAAGGGTATATATGTATATCTAAAGATTTAAACAAAATTAACATATACATGAAGCTAAACACTTAAAAAATGTTCAAAATAGGGAAAACAAGTCAAAATGCACTAATCATCAAACTAGGCTATACTAGTACATCTAATGGGTACAAGTAAGTAATTAAGTACAAATATACAAAAATCAAATGTGGCTCATTAGTTGTACAAGTATCTACACAAGTTTTAATGAAAACTACATCTAAACATGTAATCAAAAAGTGAAGTGCAAAAGAATCATAAACATAAACCAATATGATCATTAGGCTAAATGCACATGTTTTAGAGCTATAATATACACAATAGCTAAACTAAAGTGAGAACACAAAAGCAATGGTCCATATAAACATGGGTGTATCTCAAATACTACATATGTATATCACAAGTTTAATTATCATGACATTTAACATAATAATCATGAAAAATCAAAACATGCTAAAAATCAACAATATGAAAGCATGTACACTAAATGAGGAGTTAGAGATAGTTACGAAAACCATTAGGGCACATCTCTAGATCTCCAAATCATGGTGGTCCTTCCACCAAACTCCCCTTGAAAGTGATGCATCCAAAGTGTCACCATATAGCTTGGAACGCATTCATCTCAAGGCACCAACACATCTCACATCATGTGAGAGCCCACACCTACATTAAATAAAATAGGGGTGAATTTTGGTACCCATACTCTATTGAGTCTATGGGGGTAAGCACTTTTCTAACCCAAATAATTTATTTACAAAATTTACATTATATACTCTATCATAACAAAATTTTGCAAGGTGGCCCTTACATCCACAATGTGTACAAGTGTACACATGAGTATACATGAAATCATGTGTGTGAGCATGATGAGCATGTGCATGCCGTGTATGGTGTGCATGCATGTGAGGAGCATATTTCTTGCGAAACATGGATTCCAACCGTGTGTGGTTCACGGCACATTGGCTCAAAGTGGATCCCAAGAAATCAACACTCTTCTTTAACATACATGTATCATTTTCAATAATAGTAGAAAAGCTGGAGCATGCAATAGGTATACTAAATGATGAAGCATGGCAAACATGAGTATCTAAATTATTTTTCAAGGAAATATTTTCCTTAGAAACCAAATCCAATTTCTTTGAAATTAAAACAATTTTATTTTTCAAAGATTCATTCTCTTTTAAAACAAAAGCAAGTTTTAAAGATAGAACTTTATTTTTCTTCAAACATCATCACAATCATTTTTACTTTTTAAGATTTTATTTTTATTTAAAACAAGATCAAGTTGGGATTTCAATGAGTCCCCTTCATTAGAAATTTCAAGTTTTTCTTGCAAAGCCATGTTAAGTTTAGAAAACAAATTCTTATTCTCTTGTTTTAATTTAAAGCTTTTCTTTTTCAAGAGTTGGTATTTTTCTAATAGGTTTTCATAAATAATAGATAGTTCTTCATTTAAAGCATCAGCATCAACATAATCCATCACTAGAATAACTAACACTATCATCTAGTTGAGATTCTGAATTTGCCTCAAGGGAGTCATTCCCTTGGATCATATAGCAAGCTTGTTCGGATTCATCTCCACTAGACTCCACCACAATGTTTGGTGTTTGAAGCTTTGGAGAGGTCAAAGTGTTCCACACTGTAAAAGCGGAATCACAATGAGAAACAGTCATAAGATAATCTTTACTTAGAGTGCTCCTAAGTGCCTCAAGGGCTTGTGCATTGGCCTCTGTATGCTTGCTATTACTAAGATAAGATTTTTTCGTAGCGGCAAGGTAACATGCATTCCTAGGATTTTTAGGTACATACTCATCTTAATCTTTCATACATTGATGTTAGAAACATCACACATAGGAGAGGTCATGAAATCCATGAGTGTGTATAACCAAACAAGTGTGTAAATATAGATTAGCTAACCAAGATCTCACTCCTAGGTGGTTAAACCTAATATCAGGAGCGTAGGCTCTGATACTAATTGAAAGTACACCTAGAGGGGGGGTGAATAGGTGTATGGCTAATCTAATGACAAATGATGCGAAATTAAAACAAATTTCAACACACTTAGTGTAATCAAAGAGTGTAGCCGAATTCCCAGTGAAGGGTTCTAGATTATCTCCTCTAAATTCCTCTAAATAAGAGTTGAGGTGCTATGTAAAGCTCTCTTGTTCAACATAAGTGAGTCATACAAACAATACCTAGCATATAAGTATGATATGAATAATATGAAATAATGCAAGGCACAATATAAAAGAGAGAGAGAGAGTTAAGAGATAGTGGATCAATCGCAAACACAAGCATATGTTTCGAGGTTTGAGCCACTACTCTACGTCTCCGCCTTCACACAGAAAGATTTTCACTATATCATCCACACAGGACTTCCCACACAGGGGACCTCTACTGAGGATTTGGGTAATACAACTTTGGAGTACATAACTCCTCTCTCCAATAAATACAACCTCTTCACAAGAAGCAAGGCACAACAACTATCATCTCTACACTTAGAGGGATGGGCACTTAGCCAAAACAAGATCAACCTCTCAATAAAGGGATAAAGCTCAAAGCCAAACAACAAGCTCAATCACCTCTATACTTAGAGAGATACCAGCACAACCAAACTCAACCTCCATAATTAGCTCTACACAAGAGGGATACCAACAAATACAAGGAAGGTTACAACTCTTGGTGGTCTCAACAACTACAAACCAATTTTCCCACAAAAATAAGATCCTATAGATAGGATAGATATGATAGCTCAAGTGTGAGAAAACAAAGAGTTTGAAAAATAAATCACAAAGAAAAAAATCTTGAGAAAACTTCTAGATGGCTATAGAAATGAAGAACTAAAACCAATTCACAAAGACTCTATTTTTATTTAATTTTTCTAACACTTTAAAACAAATAAAGATAGATCTTTATAACCCAAAAACTCTTTGAAAACTTATTGCTAAAACATTAGGAAAGATAGAAAATTTTGCTTTTGAAATTCTTGGTGAAATCAGCTAAGGAGGGGGCTATTTATAACCCTCCAAAAAATCTGCCCAGGAAAGCGCAGAAATGCCCTTCCGGTCGATCGCCCGGTCAACCAGCCAACGATCATTTTTATGACTGTTGAGCCACAGGTCGACCGCCCAATCGGCCGAACCTGGATACAGAGAGCAGATGCTCTCTGCCGGTCGACCGCCCGGTTGACCGGGGCTTGTTCCAGAGAGTAGAGCTCTCTGGCGGTCCCTCCAGCCTATAAGGCCTGTGCACATTCGTGCACATCAGTCGACCGGACTGGTCAACCGACTTCTGCCTCGTCGACCGTCCGGTCGACCGGCTGAAGGCCAGGTCACTATATTTAAGGGATTAAAAACTTGTCTTTTTACCTTCTAAAAAATCCCATAAAATATACATAAATTCCACAAAAATAAGTTCTTTTTAGATTTTTAAATGCAAACATGTGTGACAAAAATTCAACACATATTATAAACAATTTGAACTATTTTTGTGATATAGAAATTTGGCTTAAACACAAAATAAGTATTTTTCAAAACTTGGATTTGAAATGGAAAACCGTTTTCTCCAAAACTCATGTAAATGTAAAAACATGATATTGAAACAACTTTGAAGCATATTGTATATGGATAGAATCTAATATACATAGAAGATATATATATATATATCTATTTTTTGACATGAAATCCAAAAATCGGTTAAATCGAAAACCAAAACCAATAAATTTTAAAACTTGTGTGTGTATGTGAACTTGAGCATATTAACACTATCTAATCTTTACATAAGATCTAAACAATCTAAACTAACAAAACCGAGGTCTTCTTGTCTCCAAGCCGACTCGATCCAAATGCGATCCAACGAGCTTGACTCCAACCGAGTACTAGATGTGATCTTGACGCTCGAGCTCTTGAATCAACATGTGAAAGCTCCAAAACTCCTTTATTAAAGCTAATCACCTATTAATATCTTGGTCAATTATCTGAAACTAAATATCAGAAGATTATTAGTAAACTATAACTATATGAGTTAATCATCATCAAAACTAGAGTGAAGGGCCTTTGGGCCAATAGCGATTTGGTCTCATCCTCAAGCACGCTCTCCTCTCTCCATTTCTCCTATAAATACCTGCAAATTTAGAGGCAAAACGGACAATGAAGCAGAGAGTAGAATAGATTCTTATACAGGTTTAACCTAGGTTTTTCTTTCTTTTTTAATGTAAATTTTTATTTTCTTTATGTAACTGAGAAAAGATAAGAATTTCATGGAGGAATGAGAAAGGTGCTTGTACTGGAGTGACACCAGTGTAAGTATTCATCTTTTCTGTCATTGTTATTTAATCGAATCGAAAGTTACTTATTCTTCTTTATTCTTATTTTCTTTCACTTCCTCTTTTTTTGATTTTTGATGAGTATCTAAGAGAATCTAGTAGCATCGTTATAGTCTTGTTATGTGTTTGTAAGCGATATTTCATGATGATGATCTTTTCCTCAATATTCTGTATCATTTTATTCTTATTCGTCTTAATAATGTAATGTGAATGAGTACTGAGTTCGATCTTCTGGATTATGCATTGATCGCCTCCAATCAGGGTAAACGTGCGAACGATCCATGGTACGTCATCAATCAAAAATGGTAAGTATTTCTTTTAGGTTTTCTTTCTTTTAATTTTTAGTTTAGATCACGAACATCACCATCTCCCAACTCTTTTATTCACTCTTTTTAATTTCTTTATACCAATTCATTTTCTAATTTTTCCACCTTCTCAATTTACCACTTTCTTCTTAACTTAACTATAACTCTTTTTTTCATTTTCTTTTCAAGAACTAAAAGAAAAAATTTAACCATTTCAAGTGAACTAAAGAGAACTTATAAAAAGCTTCCATCGCTAGTCCCTCCTTGTGGATCACGACCCGCATAGCCACTTGCTATAGCGGTAGTATTGAGAACTTGAACACATTCTAATCTTAAGTTCTGAAATTCCGTATTTTCTATGTGCACGTTGAAATTTAATCAGCCAGCTCTGACAGCCTGGCTCTGTCTAGGTGTCATGTAGAAGCTTCTAATTCCATGCGAATATGCTCTGGTTCGTTATAGGTTTGGGCTTTTTGGATTGGGCTTCAAATAATCCTCATTAAATTCCCTTTTTAATTAGGATTTTGGGCCTTCTTCATTAAAGTGTGGACCTGAAAATTCAGAGAAAAGCCATTAAAAAACCAGTAGTTTATTAATGAATAAATGGGAAATACGATGTAAATAATTCAAACATGAATACTAATCACAATCTCCAGCGGAGTCCTAGTCATATTAACTTATACCTCTGACAATAAGACTCCAATATATCCCCAACGGATCAAATTCCACTTATTATTCTCTTCAATAGAATGAGAAGTCCACTCAACATTGCTCAAATCGCAAAATTTGCTGGTCAGGTTAAACACTACACCTCTAACTAACCTTGCTCAAAACGCAAGATGCATTACTGTTACGTTAATACAGAACTTTTCTCGGTTTCCTTAATAGAAACAAGAACCTATGGTTAAAATTACACCTCTCCAGTACTAAGTTAAAAATCACCTCTGGCACGCATTACTGTTAAGTTAAACATTACAGCCCTAATAGTTAGCAAGTCTGTCAAGTTTACATCACACCTCTGATAGCACTCTTCTTAATTTTCTCAATGAAAATGAGATTTTCAATGCTAAGTTAACATCACACCTCTAGCATTCATTTCATTGTTAAGCTAAACACTACACCTATGACAGTGATACTCTCAGTTTTCTTAATGAAATTGAGACTTTTATAGTGCTAAGTTAATATCACACCTCTAACACACTTCCTTGTCAAGTTAACATCACACCTCTGACTATTCAATTTGCTCAAATTGTAAATCCAAACCCCTCACGTTAACGTTACTGATAGTAAATATCTCCACAAATCTCTTGTGGATCAAATCCTACTTATTATTCTCTCTAGCAGAATAACAAACTAACAAGATTTGCTCAAATCACCTTATCAAGTTAACGTCGCACCTCTGGCATACCCCACTGTTAAGTTAACATTATACCTCTAATAGTGATTTCTCTCAATTTCCCTAACGAAATACTTACAGATGTACCCGGTTATGTTAACGCTATAGCTCTGACAGTAAAACTTCAATATACTCCCAACAGGAATAACATTCACTTGTCAATTCTCTCCAATAGAATGACGAGTCCACCAAACTTGCTCAAATTGCAGGACAAATTCCGGTCAAGTTAATATTACACCTCTGACGGAACTTGCTCAAATCACAAGATAAATTTTGGTCAACTTAACATCACGCCTCTGACCATACTTGCTCAAATCGCAAAATCAATCCTGGTCAAGTTAACATCACCCCTTTGACCAAACTTGCTCAAATCGCAAAATCAATCACGAGAAAGTTAACATCACACCTCCGACCAAACTTGCTCAAATCACACAATTTTCTCAATGAAAATGAGATCTTTTAGTGCTAAGTTAACATTATACCTCTAGCACACATTCCTGTTCTGTTAACATCACACCTCTAACAGTTATTTTCTCAATTTTCTCAGTAAAAATAAGATCTTTCAGTGCTAAGTTAACATTAAACATCTAGCACACATTCCTGTTATGTTAATATCACACCTCTAACAGTTATCTCCTCGATTTTCTTAGTGGAATGAGATCTTTCAGTGCTAAGTTAACATTACACCTCTAGCACACATTTTTATTATGTTAACATCACATCTCTAACAGTTATCTCCTCGATTTTCTTAGTGAAAATGAGACCTTTCAGTGCTAAGTTAATCATTACCTCTAGCACACAAAACAAGTCCTTGTCAAATTAACATCACACCTCTAACAATAACTTTCTCTCCTATTCAGCTTCCCCAGTAAAGTTGTACAAATTTTAATTGCTAAATTAAATATTATTTCTGGCAATCAAAACAGACTTCCTGACTTAGATCTGACTTCTGTAAACAGTTTAACAGTATACTGACAGAAAAAGATAACAACTCAACTAGTTCAACAGTACACCGATAAGCAGTCAAAGCTCAGAAAAGTTTTAGACTATGCTTTTGGATACTTATGATGATCTTTCCTGGAGACTTTAAGCAGTTCAATAGTACACTCACGAAGACCAGAATCCAGAAAAGATCAAGCTTAAGGCATTTCAAAAGATTGCCAATTCAATTACGAAAGCCCAAGGCAACATAAAGTCCAAAGTATTTCGAAATCCGTCCCAGTCAACTGGAGAGTTTCGAAAACTTTAGAAGGGGTTTCTATAGGCTGTCGAAAAATTATTAAAGACAAAGCCACAAATATGAACCTCGCAAACGCGGAGGTTGACCTCACGTCCTTGGTCAAATGCAAAAGTCGCATTCCAGCCTCAAACGCGGGCCTCATGGTAACGCAAGCGTCACGTTTCAACTCGTCTACACGAACTTCACAAACGCGGAGGTCTTGTTCCAGCCTCAAACGCGGGCCTCATGGCTACACGAGGGTCGCATTTTAACTCAAACGCGAACCTCGCAAACGCGGAGGTCGCATTCCAGCCTCAAACGCGGGCCTCATGGCAATGCGGGGGTCGCGTTTCAAATGAGACGCGAATCTCGCAAACGTGGATGTTGCATTCTAGTCTCAAATGCGGGCCTCATGGCAACGTGAGGGTCATGTTTCAAGTCAAACATGAGCCTCGCAAATGCGGGGGTTGTGTTCCAACCTAAAACGCGGACTTCATTAACAACACGACACAAGGATCGCTTTATGTGCCAAACGCGATAGTCGTACTGCTCTTTAATTCGCGGATCTCAGGGTCATGTTGTTATATCAAAACACAAACCTACGTGGCTTAGCATTCCAACATCAATACAAGCCTGTGAGCTCCGCATTCCAACACAGGCGCGAGCCTGCGAGTTCCGTGTCTCAACATCATAGCGAGGTCCGCGTGCAGTGCGAGACCCATGTTTCTGTTATAACTGACAACTGTAAATTTGGTCAGTTACACTCTATTTTCTCTCCACATAATGGAGAATAACTTTCCATTATGAAGAGATTTAAAGGGTTGCTTACACCCCTCTCATTATAGAGAGATTTAAGGGGTTGGTTACACCCCTCCTATTATGGAGAGATTTAAGGGTTGGTTACACCCCAGAATTCATTATAAATAGCTATGAATAGCTAGAGAAAAAGGGAGAGTTTTGGAGAAGGAACCCAAGAAGCCATAAGCCAGAGGAGGAGAATCCCAAAAAGGCACATTTAATACTTAATACTTGAAGCTGGATAACTATAAAGGGCTGAAACTTGAGCACAAGACTGCTGAAAGAGAATACTCTTTATAAACTTTCTGAATTCAAGTTCTACAATATTTTTGAATTTTAGCCACTGATTAAAGTTTTATATTTTACCAGTATGCTTCCAACGAGAGCAAGAAGATCCGAAGATTAAGCTTCTGGTTCGGCTGGTCAGCAAAGAACAAGAATCACTCTCCATTGCTACACGAGGAACCCATCATTAAACAGAGGGAAAATCCAATCATTCTTCCCTCTTTTGTAATTAGATTATTGATCTGTTATAATTTTCTTTAAATCAAATAGAGATTTTACACGCTTTCAATTTTCTTGAGCAATAATCACTTGTATGTTGTAGGGTTGGCCAAAAATATCTCTTCGCCTTCTAAGCCCTCTTTGGAAAATTTGTGAAACAGTTGGCAAATTAATGACTAAAATCTTGACCTTATGATGGTTGAGATCGGAGGCAAGAACAGATCGTATATGGCTGATCTGATATGCAAAAAAGTATGGGATATAAATTGACTCTTCAGATGTGGTTGAGGTTTGAATTCAAGGCAGTTTTGCTTCTGCATCTATAAATAGGGAGGACCCTGGAAGTAAGAGGCCCATCTTGTCAAGAACTCTCTGCCCCCTATTTTTCTTTTTTTGGTAGATTGTACACTCTTCTTCTTTAACCGATAGAGGAAGGAGAGGGAGAGGATGGAGATGGTGGAGATGGTAGACGCGTCACATCGACCTTTGTCTCATTACTTTAGTTTTCATGATGACCTTATCTCGTAACTTGGGTTTTTGTGACAAGGTCCGACCACCAGAGGAGATAGGTTGGGCTTAGCTCTGATTTGATTTGCTCGAACATATCTTCCTTTGGTCGTGGGTATGGCTTGAATGAGGTTATGCTCGGGTGGCAGTGGTGGTGGATCTTGACTCCATCGTCATTGTTCATGTCTTATATTCTTCATTCTATGTGAAATCTCACGGTCCTCGCACTAAAAAGCTCTTTCTTAAGGTGAGATCTAGGAAGAAAGCACGGGTGGATGACTCGGATGATGAGGCATCCATGCTTTTCGGGCTTCTAGCCACTTTTTCGAGATAAAGGGTCTGTGTTGTGATATCATCACGTTCTTGAACATGCTGGATGGGATCGTCTCGCTGTCTTAGAGGCATGTTCTGATTAGAAGGGAGGAAACGGTCCTTCATCTAGGAGGAACCTCCCTAGGCTTCTATTGGGATCTGTGGAAGGTGGCTTGAACAATAGAATCGCGCTTGTGCGAAGCATTTGATAGATCTTTGTTTGCTTCAGCATCAGAAGTTTGGTTGGTGAGTCTGAGTCAGAATTAGATTATTTGTATTTCTTTTCAAGAAAAATGCAAACACAAATAGGTGATAGGCCTCATGTCACTCTTATCAGATGTAACGAGTATGTATTTCAGTGGATGTAATTTGAAAATTTTATAATAAAAGCAGTAATATTCTGGAATAGTAGTGTTTGTCTAGATCTTGCCTGATTTGTTTGCATTTGTTTTGGAATTGGATGTCTGCTCGGAGAGATTTGTTTTAACTCCGAGATGTCTGGGACTGATTTGGCAAGTAGTTTTCAAGTTATCATCTGTCACATAGCTGAACCTATAAATCTTTTCTCCAAGTGGGAAAAATTCCAGCTATGGTTGTCATGCCCCTTACCAAAATATACTGCAGTGGAGACGCGACGAGAGTCGGCATGCATATACACAAGAAAAATGCCCTACGTATACGAGCTAAGCCTCAGTATGGGAAATAAATACAATATACACAATTATTCCAGCATTAAATAAGTACAAGAATACCTGCAAAGAGTCAGTTATTATGGTGGGTATGGGGAAAAAGAATAAATAATAAAATATTAATAAAATAATAAAAATACTTATGAATAGTAAAGATTGCGGATTTCATATTAATATTTTGGGAGACACCAAGTACTACAAACCTCCGAGCTCCAACTTGAGGTAGGAACCTCAAGGTCGTGAGAAAGCGACCTAATGAGTTGTAAAATGAGAGAGAAATATATATATATATAACAAATATATATATAACAATATTACAATCATGATAATAAATAATATGTATCTAAATAACAGTGATACAATATAATTATACTAACAATCAGTATATACATTACAATTACTCCATCTGCACTATAACATTTTTAATACCTAGCATCATCATACAATGGTGTTACTTTTACAATATTATACAATACCTGATTAAAATAAAATTATGTCAATAAGGAAGAGTTATATATATGTCAAGATTTATTATTTCATATTTATTATTTAAACTAGCTATAACAATAGCATGAATGGTATCAGTGATTATCATAAACACTTATACAAGAAATAAATAGAAATAATCATACTATAATGTTTAATAATGTTTTTGAGTGTACATGAATAGTGTGTCTATGGAGAATACATGAAATGAGAGTATACATACAACATAGTGGTGGGACAAGATATTAGGAAGTGCAACAAGTATAATAAAACAATAATATATATGTATTAAACATTGCATTTTATTTATATAATAATAACAATCAGTATCGCTTGATATTTTAATCAGTCTCTTCCAGTGTCCCATACCACTAGCAGTTCACACTGGAGCCCATAATCCAACCGAACTCATCTGGACATAACATACGGGTACCAATATCCGAATAAGAGAGTGATCAAATAACAAGCATTCTAGTCGTTATCATTATTTACACTGTTTTATCATGTTAATTAGAAACTCAAGGTCAAGGAGCTCTTGTCAGGGGGTGTATCCCGTGTATAGCTGAGATCACAACATTAAATAGTCCCCTAACTGCTGAGATCGCTGCCTTCTGCTAAGAGGGGAGCAGAAAATAAGAACAGGAAGCTCCATGGGCCGTATACAATGATAGCGAGCACTACCATCCCCTGCAGTAGAAAAAATATGGATTCAAGATACCCACCCGACAAAAACTAGTCAACCATTTAGTTTCTCCCAGCCCCATGTAATATTTATTATATTTAATCACACAGAAACTATAGTAATAATATGTGACAGGATAACAGGAAACATAAGATCCATAAGATGTGAGTTTCTAGAGGTGGCCCCCACATGGTTCAAGAGGTGGCCCCCACCACGTTTGTGGTATGGAACTTTGTCCTATATGACACCTAGTTTAACACATCTTAGGTTAATTATCGGTTTATCCAAGTAACAGGAGTATCATATCGATATCAGGAATACATGAAATAATCATCTACCATATTTAGGAAATATTCATGTAACAGTGAATGCCACATTAATATCAGTGATTTAGTAAACAATCATGTATCAGTATTCAATAAATATTATCAAGTAATGAACATAGGTGAATCGATGTAATTGTGATAAAAGGCATGAAATAGTAGTATTTGGTGTAATAGGCTGTAGTGGTCACTTTCTGATCCGCCTGAAATTGTGACACATATTTATCTGGCCCCAAGGGATGCGCGACGTGTACCCACTTCTAGAACACCTAATCTAAAGTCCTCGTCCAATTCAAACTTCAAGCGGGTCGAGTAAGTGGAAGAAGAGATAAAATTGGCTGAGGAAGATCTCAATTTTTAAGCCTGATCATCATCCAAATAAGGAAGTTATCCCTCGAGAATAACTCGTCCTTATCTACAGCAAGGTGCTGACTACCAGATAGAGACGAACTCTTACCTATGTCTATTTAAGCCAGGATGTTCAGCCCAACCGCCATCAAGATGAGGATTTTAAGAACTCAATTGAATAGGACTCCTTGACCTTATATTGTAGATATTAGCTGTATAAATAAGAGATCCCTCTCAATGAGGAAGGGGGACGATTGGAATCCTGAAACCCTACCGCACTAGAGAAGCCCACCTGTAATCACCATTGTTATAGTAGAATTCTCCTCTCTCTTTCTCTGTGATTTTTTCTTTTAGGTTTTCACGTAAGTTCTGTGTGTTTGTGCTTGCTTTCTGCTATTTGATTTAACTATCCCTCTCCATTATTTTGATGCATAGATTGATTACTTTGGAATTTTTTCACTGCATTTGGTGCTTTCATTGAAAGCTTCGAAACCATTCCCTTGAGATCTCTCACTATCCAACACCTTACCCATTCCTCTGAACAGCCTCGCACGATTGATATGGCTCCCTTCAGGAAGAGTGTCACCCAGACTGTAGTCGCCGCCTCCGCCAATTTGAAAGAAAATAGGAAAACTATCAAAGCGACCAAGCCTGCGGACCGTCGGCCCAACCTATCCGATGTCCAAATCTTCGATGCCAAAGATTCATATTCCAACTTTGCCTCGCCACTTTGGATACAGACCATGAAACCCGAGCCCCACCTCAACGACGAACAACTCCTCCAAATTCTTTTCACCATGTGGATGTAGATGGAGAATGAGCAAACAGAGATGATTCGGCTATGCGAAGCAGAGGATCATGAAAACAAGCGGCATCCCGTGTCCCTGCGTGACTGCCCAAGCAAATCGGGACGCAGCGCAAATCACAATCTGCCTCTACAGTTGGAACAAATGTGCAGCCTCCCCCGTCACCATCGTGTACTCGGGGATCCGCGTGTTCCTCTGGAAGCTCGAGGCATAATCGGTCAGAGACATACGAAGAGGATACAGACTGCAGGAACTCAGAACGTTCCCAAACCCCATAGTTCGCTTCCATACAGGACATCGCATTTATGGTCCAGAAGCAGCTCAACTAAGGGAGCCAGTAGTTTCCTAAGGGAATGAAGTATAGCAGGCTGAGAATCCTAATTCACTATTGTTGAAGGAAATTACCACGCTCCGGCTCCTGAAGAGGTTCGTGATGTCAACCTTTGACCACTACTCGGGAACCTCTGATCCTCTCCTACATCTACGCCAGTATCAGGATAAAATGATGGCTCACTCTCACGATGATCTTTTCCTATGCCGACCGTTCCCATCCAGCCTCAAGAAGTTGCTTACCACTGGTTTTACTCCCTCCTGAGGAACTCACTTCGGAACTTTCATGATGTGACCAACGCATTTTTCAACCAGTTTGCTTCTCAGAGGGAATTTTAGAGCAACAATAACCACCTTCTCACAGTCAAGATGAAATTTGGGAAGATTATGTAGAACTATGTTAAATACTTTCAGAGCTAGATGACCCAAGTATACAATTGTAACGAGGACGTAGCCACAACTACCTTCATCAGCAGGCTATAAGTCACAAATTCCTTTTACAAATATCTAGTAAAGAATGATATCATCAAGATGAGGGATATACTTGTCCGAGCGCAGAAGTACATCCAAACAGAAGAGGCAACTCGGGCCACCATCCCGTCGCCCCCCGAGACAATGGCCCGAGATTGAGAATTCGAAGCCATAGTTGCCCCTGAGGAAGAACCCAAGCCACAACTCCATCACTGTTCCGAAGCCTTTCAGGTGCGCTGCCGAATCCAGCAAGGGAAACAAAGTGGAGCTCGACCCTATCCCATTCAGAGTACCCATCGATCACATCTTCAGTGCTATCAAGGATCGGCCATGGGTTAAACATCTGATCAGACCTCTCCTACCTAACCTGAAAGGGATTGGATTTCAGACTGCTGTGCCTTCCACGATGGGAGGGGCCATCACACAGTGGACTGTCGAACCCTCTGATGATACCTTCAGGACCTGGTAAATAAGGGATATCTCTGAGAGTTCATCCTCCATCTTGGACTAACCTCAGAGATTAGGGTGCAGAGGTAGCTCGGGACCACCGATGAACACCTGAGCAGCACCCTAATTCAATAGAGGGAGGTGAACGCTATCTTCGGGAACTCCCTTATGGAAGGCACCACCACTAAGGAGAATACCATCTACGTCAATGAAGCTCAGAGAGACCACTATCTAGTAACAGTGACTTACCCTACTACTTCTTCTGGCAGGCGAGTCTCTTTCTCAGAAAAAGATACCTATTTCGTGTACTTCTCGCACAACGACGCCTTGGTCGTGACGGTACATGTTGGATGCTGCAAAGTATTAAAAATCTTGGTTGACGGGGAGAGAGTGTTAACATTCTTTACATCCATGCTCTAGATCGAATGGAGGACACTCCTGAGTAGGCCCGAAGCTGATTAACCCCGGATACAGTTACTCCTCTACGATTTTGATAGGAGTGAAGCCCATTCTCCCAACACGATTGAGTTCCCAGTTCATGCTGACCCTTTTAATGTCGTCATGGAATATTGTGCCCTCGACATCTATCCCCTTACAATGCCATCCTCGGGAGGCCATGGATCTACAATATGAGAGCGGTCCTATCTACCCATCATCAGCTACAGAAATACCCCATATCATCAAGAATGGCCAACATCAAGGGTGACCAGGCGATGGCGAGAATGGTAGCTGCAATACCCGAAAGAGGTTGGGCTGGGTGCAAAAGACCTCCTGACAAGGCCTTAGCAAAGATTCCCCTATGAACAAGAAGCAGAAAAGGGTTGTTGATCAATAGCAATCACATTGGTGAAAGCCTAGATCCCGGCCCAGCTGCCGAGTGGGAAAACCCTGACAATAAGACCGAGGAGGAGCCTGAGACATTTATAGCAGACCCGAATCACCCTGAGCGGACCCTCCAGATAGGCTGAGGTCTGCACCCTCACGAGAAAACATTGTTCAAGCAATTCTTGTGAGAAAATTCAGACGTATTCGCGTGGTCTCCTACCAATATGCGCAGAATCAAACCTAAGATCATCTTCCACAAGCTCTCCATCAAGGCAGATGCCAAGCCGATAAAACAGAAGCCCAAGAGAATGAACGAAGAAAGGTGTCGCACCATCATCGACAAAGTCAATTGCCTACTTCAAGTAAGCTTCATCCGAGAGATGTTCTACCCTGACTGGCTCTCTAATCCTATCCTAGTCAAGAATAAGAATAGAAAGTGGAGAATCTGCATCAACTTCACCAACCTCAACGAAGCCTACCTGAAAGACAGTTATCCCCTTCCGAGGATCGATCAACTAGTGAAGGCAACAGCGGGCCACGAGCTTCTTAGCTTCATGGATGCTTATTCTGGCTATAATCAGATTAAGATGCACCCACCAGATGAAGACAAAATAGCCTTCATCACTAGTTGGAGAATCTACTGTTACAAGGTGATGCTCTTCGGGCTCAAGGATGCAGGGGCCACCTTCAAACGAATGGTCAATAAAGTTTTTAAAGACCTAATTGGGAGCACCATGGAGGTTAATGTCTATGATATGTTGGTGAAGAGTGTACAATGTGCGGATCACTTCCGGCAAATAGAGAAAGCCTTCAGCCTCCTTAAAAAATATAAGGTGAAGCTCAACCCCAAAAAGTGTACATTTGGGGTGGCCTACGGGAAGTTCTTGGGATATCTAGTTACTAAGATATCTAGTTACTCAAAGGGGCATCGAGGCTGACCCCTACCAGATATCCGCAATTTTGAACATGAGGTCATCCACTTATGTGAAGGAGGTCCAAACACTGAACGGACGTCTTACAGCCTTCAATCGGTTCATCAGCTGATCCACGGATAAGTATAGACCATTCTTCAAAGCCTTAAAGAAGGATGGAGCCGACTTCTGCTGGAATGAAGACTGCGAGACATCTTTCCAATGACTAAAGTGGTACCTAGCATCACCGCCTTTACTATCAAAATCTTCCTCAAGAGAGATGCTATTTCTCTCACGGTCTCAGAGTCAGTAATGAGCGAGCCCTAGTTTGAGAAGATAAGGGTACCCAAAAGCCTATATATTACGCTAGCAACTCGATGAACGACTCACAGACTCAATACCAAAGGCTAAAGAAGCTTATACTTGCTCTCTTCATCATCACAGGAAGCTCAAGGCACTATTTTTAGACCTTTCCAATCAAATTCTCACTGAGCACCCTTGAGAAGCGTCATAGAAAACTAGAAAGCAACCAGAAATATTTCAAAGTGGGTCTGAAAAGTGAGATCCTATGAACTCAAATATGAGCCAAGGACAGCGATCAAAGGCCAGGCCTTAGTCGACTTCATTGCTGACTTCATCCCGGGCAACAGAGCACGCTGAGCAACCAGAAGGGTGGGTCTTGAATGTGGATGAAGCATCATACATCAAAGGGGTAGCATCGAGATTGTCCTCATCACCCTCAAAGGATCCATTATCGAACAGTCCTTCACCCTCGTCTTCCCTGCATCCAACAACAAATCCGAATATAAGACTATCCTAGTGGGGCTCTGAACGACTATACTCTCAGGGTCACATGACTCGAAGTTCGGTGACTCCTCACTGATAGTCAACCAAGTCATCGGGGAGTACATCACAAGAGATCCTGAGATTGCTGAGTACCTATAACTCATCCTCAAATTAAAGTCCAAAGTTCCCTGATTCAACTTCAGGTGGGTCCCCAGATCTGAAAACAATCATGCTGACTCGCTTGCCACCTGGGGGCAGCTATAGAATTTCAATTCAGGCGCAAAATCCCTGTCGAGTATATTGCTAATCTGAGTGTCAGCAACCACTCTGAGAAATCCCATGCCTCGACACCTTGCCGGGGTGGAGGGACCCCATCATCGCCTACCTAAAGGATGAAACATGCCCCAGCGACAAGGCAGAAGCACGAAAACTCTAGCACTTAGCCTCCAAGTACACCCTCCTCAGGGATACCTGTACAAGAAATCCTACTCCAGCCTCTATCCTGACCCATATCTGAGATATCTTGGGGCAGATGAAGCTCGGAGAGTGATGTAGGAAATCTACGATAGCAACTGTGGGAACCATGCAGGAGAATGCTCCCTTGACCATAAAGTCATCAACTAAGGGATTACTGGCCTAAAATGTTCAGCGATGCCAAGGACAATGTGAAAAGGTGCCCTCTATGTCAAAAGTTTGCTCCTACATTAAACAGACCGAGCATCAACCTCCACACCTTACACAACCCTTGGCCCTTCATGTAATGGGGATTAGATGTGGTTGAGCCACTTCCTAAAGCACAACCCCAATTATGATTCCTCCTGGTAGCCATCGACTACTTTACCAATGGGTCGAGGCAGTGCCGCTCTCTGAAGTCACTGGACAACAGATTGTCAAAATTTCTGTGGCATAACATAGCTTGGAACTTTGGGCTCTCCCATACCATTATATCCGACAATGGAACGTACTTCGTCAGCAAGCAAGTGGCGAGTTTCTGTTGCAGGTACAAAATTACACATCGATTCTCCTCGCCCCTATTATCCTCAAAGCAATGGTGAGGTCGAAATTAGCAACTGTACCATCCTAGACAACTTGTGCAAAATTCTGGGCAGGGTTAAAGGCAAATGGGTAGAGAAACTCCTCGAAGTGCTCTGGGCTTACAATATCACTAAACGAGTCCTAACCAGAGAAACCCCGTTCTCACTAGCATACAAAACAGAATCGATCATCTCTGTCTCTGTCGACATCAGCATGTCGATACTCCGGTGAAAGGAGTGGTTCAAGACCAGAACGACGCCCTGCTTCACTTGATGCTGGATCACTCAGAGAAAAGGAGACAAGCCCAAATTTGCATTGCAACTTATTAACAGCAAATCTAGGTCGCACATCACAAGAAGGTGAGATCTCGGGAATTCCAAGTCGAAAACTTAGTCCTAAAGTGTGTGATTCAAAGCACGTGATAGAGAGATCAAGGCAAGCCAGAACCCAACTGGGAGGGTCCCTACATCATCATCACTTAGGGAGGAAAGAGCTCATACACCCTGGCCGATCAGGATGAGAACCAATTTAATAAATAGTGGAATAACTTTCACTTGAAGTGATATTATGTGTAAGTTATATTACACTCAATAAAAAGATCATTTTTCGCTATCTCCATCCGTTCAACCAACTCTGATATCTTTCTCGAGCATCGCAAGTAGGTCAACCGCCTATATGGGTCTTCACTCTGATGGTGACCCTTCGAGGGCTTCCTGAAAGACGAAGGCTCATCCACATTGGATGCTCAGAGCCAGCCTATAATGGGATATACTCTGATGGCTGCCCGAGCAAGTTAACCGCCTATACGATCAACCGCCTATACAGGTCTTCACCCTGACGGCGTCCCTTCAGGGGGCCTCCTGAAAGATGGAGGCTCGCCTACATTGGATGCTTGGAGCCAGCCTATAACGGGATATACCCTGATGGCTTCCTGAGCAGGTTAACGGCCTATATGGGTCTTCACCCTGATGACGACCCTTCAGGGGACTTCTTGAAAGATGAAGGCTCACCAGTATTGGATGCTCGGAGCTAGCCTATAATGTGATATACTCTGATGGCTGCCCGAGCAGGTCAACTACCTACATGGGTCTTCACCCTGACGGTGACCCTTCAAGGGCTTCCTGAAAGATGAAGGCTCATCCATGTTGAATGCTCAGAGCCAGCCTATAATGGGATATATCTTGCTAGCCGCCGAGCAGGTCAATCGCATATACGGGTCTTTGCCCTGACGGTGACCCTTCTGGGGCTTCCTGAAAGATGGAGGATCACCCACATTGGATGCTCGAACCAGCCTATAATGAGATATACCCTGATGGTCGCCCGAGTAGGTCAACCTCTATATGGATCTTCACCCTGACGGTGACCCTTTGGGTATACCCTGATGGCCATCTGAGCAGGTCAACACCTATATGGGCTCACCCTGACGGTAACCCTTTGGAGGCTTTTTGAAAGACGTAGGCTCACTCACGTTGGATGCTCGGAGCCAGCCTATAATGGTGATTGCTAAAATCAAAGAACAATCAAAGAGTTAAGAAATTACTGTGTAGCTTGTGGCTAACGGGTCATGTCTACGAGGAGGAATGCGATGAAAGCTTTTTGGTGTTTTTTTTTAATAACAAAGAATTGTGCTCATTTTTAATTGAAAAGAGAATGGAAAGAAGGAGATGATTAAAAGAGAAATTGCAACTTTAGAGAAGGCTTTGGAAAAGGTGATTTAAAAGCTTGAAAATTGTTTGGTTGATTATAATATAAGAAGGAGAAGATCTGGGCTCACTAATTTTATTTACTTCACTACTTATCTCAAGAATAATTTTAGTCCATCACCTTTATCATAGGCAAAAGAGCTTAATTTCTTTTAGTGTTCAAGTAAAACAAATGAGATGATTTCGGATCAAATCTTGAGATCTTTCTTAACACAACATTAAAATAGAATGTTAAACCATCAAGCGCAAGGAAGCAAGTATGGAATAAAAACGATTTACACATAGTTGTGCCTTGAAAATCCAAGTTTTAGAAGAAGAGCATCATCATGAGCTTTAAAGAATAAAAAATTAACTTTAGGCATTATGATTCAAGAGAGTTCTTCCATCAAATTCAATCGAGAGAGAAGAGGTAGAAAACATCATTTAGTGAGCCCAGAAAATGATTTAGCTACTCATTATGAAATGAAAACAAACAAGAAATTGACAATTAAACACAAACATACCAAATTCAAGTTGAGTTGGAATGGCAAGTAGAAGCTCCTTTGATTGTCACTTCAAAGACGAATTACACACTCAAATCCACTCTTCTCTCTTTTCTGGTCTAAACTAAAAAAAGATAAAGAGGAGATACAACTTCTCCAAGCTATCTAACAATGTTCCTAAACCCTAAAAATGAACAATAAATTTATCCTAGTCCTCGCTAATTTTTCAGTACAAAACCCTAACTTTTATAGGCAAAACCTCAAAGGGAAGGGAGTGAGGAGATAAAGGGAGCAAACGCTCCCCTTATCTCCACTAACAAGCCGCGGATCCGCGGCTTAGGCCACGGATCCGCGGCCTGGATGTGGCCAATTGGCCACATCCAGGTGGAGAATCAGATGATGTGGCTTTGGGCTTCCTTTTGTCTTATTGGATTTACTATTTCAGCTCCCTGATTTTATGAAACGATCTTTGATTTATTGGCTTCAACCGTTTGATTTGGGAGGACTCATTTCAACCGATTTTCAACCTCTCTGATATGCCAAGATTTGCCCTGATTCCCTGATTTCAAATTTATTATGAATTAAATTGGCTTTTGGCTCGTTTCTCTGGCCTATCCTTTAGCAATGGGCCTGCATTTTAAAGAACAATAGGACTTATTAATATGTTTTATTTAGATAATAAGCATGGAAATGTGACAATATGTATGCAATATATGTGACCGATCAAATGGAATATACCTTGATGGTTGTTCGAGCAGGTCAACAGTCTATAGGGTGTTCACCCTAACAGTGACCCTATGTGGGGCTTCATGAAAGATAGAATCTTACCCATGTTGGATGCTCGATACCAGCTATAATGGTATATACCCTGATGGTTGCCCGAGCAAGTCAACTGCCTATACGGGTCTTCATCCTGATGGCGACCTTTCGAGGGCTTCTTGAAGGATGGAGGCTCGCCCACATTGGATGCTCAGAGCCAACCTATAATAGGATGTACCCTGATAACCACCCGAGCAGGTCAACCACCTATATGGGTTTTCACCCTGACGGTGACCCTTCGGGGGGCTTCCTGAAAGACAGAGGCTCGCCCATGTTGGATGCTCGGAGTCAGCTTATAATACAATATATCCTGATGGCCACCCGAATAGGTCAACTGCCTATATGGATCTTTACCCTGACGGTGACCCTTCAGGAGGCTTCCTGAAAGAAGGAGGCTCGCCCACGTTGGATGCTCAGAGCTAACATATAATGGGATATACCCTAATGCTGCCCGAGCAGTTCAACTGCCTATATGGATCTTCACCTTGACGATGACCCTGTGAGGGGCTTTTTGAAAGATGGAGGCTCGCCCACGTTGGATGCTCAAAGCCAGCCATAATGGGATATATCCTGATGGCCACTCGAACAGGTCAACTACCTATATGGGTCTTCACCCTGACGGTGACCCTTCGAGGGGCTTCCTGAAAGATAGAGGGCCACCTACGTTGATGCTTGAAGCCAAACTATAATAGGATATATACTGATGGCCGCCCGAGTAAGTCAACCTCCTATGCGGCTCTTCACCTTGACGGCGACCCTTTGGGGGGCTTTTGAAAAGACGAATGCTCACCCACCTTGGATACTTGGAGCCAGCCTATAATTGAATATACCCTGAAGGCCACCGAGCAGGTCAACTGCCTATACAGGTCTTCAACCTGACACCAATTCCTTGGGAGGCATCTCAAAGTATAGAGGTCTGCTCACATTAATCACTTGGAGTCACCATGCAACAGGGCTGACTCTGAGGGTCCCCCAAGCGAGCCAACAATCTGCCTAGAACCAACACAACAAAGCAACCATGAAGCCGGGGTGTCCCCCTACCCAGGTAAATATTTGCAAGTACCTTCGGGAATGAACCCTTGTCGAAAACTACATTCCAAATCTTTTCAAACATTTCGGAACTGGAACAGCTCCCTGAGCAGGTTCAACAAACAAGTCAAATCTCAAATCTCAAAATTAGGCAAGATCTAAACAACACGTGATAATTTTTTTTTTGCTTTATTATAAAACTTTTTGATTACATCCATCCAATTATGAAGTATGAATACATCTAATAAGAGTGATACAAGTTCTGATTAACTATCCCTTTCCATTATTTTAGTGTGTGGATTGATTCCTTAAAACTTACCACTACACAGGTGTACAGGAATATGCAAATAACTGTAATCCATGTAAAGGATATCAGAATATATAAATAACATTGTTCAGTGTAAGTCAAATAACGGTGGCCATATTAGGGTAATACATAACATGAGCATGTGTCAATATATTATTATTTACTCCAGTGGTTTCAATGTTATTAACATGATCGACATCGCATATTAATTAGGTACAATTATTTATTTTCAAACTCTTCACAACCATATTAAAATTTTTAATTTATTTATTAATCTAGAATTTCTTTAATTTACAGTCTAATAATCACTGATCATATAAATAATTCATTTATATTTTATATTTAAATTATAAATCACAATAAAATATTTTTTTTATTGAAATTCTTAAAAGGCACACACTCATACTTTAATTAAAGTATTTTACCAATTACATGATTTATTGAATGATATATGTAATTTACTTGATTTATTAAACAGTAAATACAATTTAATAAATATTTTTCTATGAAATATAATTTATAAAAAATACTCATATAGTTATCAAAAGAATGTAGCCATCTTTTTACGATCGATCAGAATGGTTTGAGAATCGTCCAAATCGAACTCCAGATGTTCAAGACATCACACAAACACTAAAATTAAATAGAAATGGGTTAGAATTGTAATAAATGTCTAAATTGTTAATATTATAAATTGCCAGGGGTTTTATGCAATTTTACCTTTCTTTAGTTTTGAAACTGGTTTGGGTTGCTATCGGGTCGGGTTCAGATCCAATAACCTGAACCCAATGCTTAAATGAATATAAGTTTTTAGGTTTTGGATTAACGGGTTTTAGCTATTGGGTTGTGGGTTTGGATTTATTAGAGAGAAAAAGAGTGAGAACAGGAGAGAGACAAAAGAGGTAGGAGCTGGCGGCCAGCTCCGGCTGAGGCCGCTGGCGCACGATGGCCCGACCAGGTTGAGGTCTGGCCACCCGACGGTGAAGAGGAGGGAGAGAAGAGTGAGAGAAGGAGAGAAAATAAGAGAAAGAGAGGAAGGAGGAGAAGAAGAAGTGGGTGGTGGTGGCTCAACTGTGTCAGGGTTCGGTGAGAGAAGGTCGTGGTGGTGGGTTGGCGACGCGGTGAGAAGGAGGAGAAGGGAAAAAAGAACGAAAGGGAAACAAAAAGAGAAAAAGATATAGAAAAGAGAGGAGCTTGGGGGTTTGGGTGTAGCTCAGTGCTGGAGCACCGACCTGCAGCGTTGCCGACAAAGAGAGAGTGGGTGTGGATGAAAATGGGAGAGAGATGTAGAGAGAAGATTGAGAAAGAAGAGAGAGTTAAGAGAATGAGAGATAGAGAAAGTGTTAGGGAGAAAGAGAAGATAATAAGAGAAATATTTTATGGGAGAGAGAAAGGCGGTGGATGAGAGAGGCGGAAGGAGAAGGAAAAGAAGAGAAGGAGAAGGAAAGGAAAAGGAATAAAGGATTTTTATATTATTATTAATATTATTATTTTAATTTGGTGAAATTTTTATTAATTCACAAAATTCTCAAAAATAGAAATTATTGTCTTAAGCAACATTATGGAATAAGATTCATGAAATTCTTCCCTATTTGTTAATTAAAAAAAAATCCTTTAGTCGATTATCGGTATTGGTCGACACCGAATTCTAGAGATTTTTCAAAATAATCCAGAAAAATTATATAAAATTTTGAAAAACCTAAAGTATTGAAAATTAATATCTAAAACTAAAACAGGCCCAGTCTGACTACCATGAAAGTCAAATTAGGTATTTTCACCGTATCAGGTACTAGTACTGCGATATGTACATCTGGAAGTGGTGGTTACAACGATTAAGACTCCGAGAGGGGGAAATCTCCGCAACAGATTTGGATTCACATTTGCTTTCAAGCGGGGGCATATCTCATCAAGGAACTTCGAAGTCGGGCCTTTGAGAAGGGGAAATCCCTGCAACAGATTCCGACCTTTGAGCAGAAAATACTGCAACTGAGGATTTTGGTTCTCATAGGATTACTGAGAAAGGCATGTAAGCATGCCTGATTTAACGCTTCCATGTGGGGCATATCTCGTCTAGGAGTATACAAACACAATCTTCTGAGTGGGAGCGCATCCCATCAATGGAAGATTCCTTCTTCGCCTCCGAGTGGGGGATCCCACAACAGAGGACATGGATTGCATGAAAATCGTTAGGGCATACATACAACCATGCAGTGAGATATTAAATAGAGTGTTAGAAACAAGTGCGAGAAAAATGAGTTGTGCTAGCTTAGTTTATGGGTTAACAAGATTAGTACGTTGAGGGGATAATCTAAACAAGGAAACCCTCATAGATATACCCTATATCTTATGTCACCATTGCCTGAACAGACACAACCAGGGTTGTCCCTAGACAAATCAGCATACTAAAACTTTAAATCATACCTGAGGTCCTCGTTGTCAGGAAATTATTCCTATAGGGCACATCCTTGGGAGAACTATTGCACGTATAACCATATGAAATCAATACGTCCAGGGGATAATCCAAATAAAGAAACCCTCATAGATATACATGATCCAGTATATAGCTATAGTCCAGTGGTATCTGCAAAAATTGGTCTGAAGTGGGGAAATCCCAACAACAGGTTGGATGTATCTGTCCTGGATAGGGGTCCCTACCCGCTCGACGTTCCGATACTTTCAATGTGAAAGCAAGCCCAACAACGGAGTTATTCTCTCGTGCGAGGGATATCCCGTCAATGGAGCTGTCTCCCGCGTTGGGGCACATCCCAACATCAGAATATGAAAGAACTCAGTAGAGGAAAACTACTTGGGGGGTTCATCTGCACGTAGGTTCAGATGAGGGGAGCCGTAGGCTTGCCTGTCTGAGTCGGGGCACATCCCATTAACAGAATAGATCGGGGCTCTGAGAGGGAAAATCTCTACAGTAGAGTGGGGGACTTCGAGCGTGAAAAATCTTGGAACAAAAGTTTTTAGCTTGTTAGCCCAAAGGCCCATCACTCTAGTTTTAATGATGATTAACTCATGTAGTTATTGTACTAATGATCTTGTGTTTCCTAAGTCTCAGATATATGTCAAGATCTTAGTCGGTATTTAGCTTCAAAAAAGATTTGAAGTCAAGTTTTGGAGCTATCACGTGTTGATTCAAGAGCTCGCACATCAAGATCGCATCAAGTACTCAAAGATGGAGTCGTCGCTCTTTGGACCACGTTTGGTTCAAGTCAACATGAAGAGAAGATTTTCAAGAAAAGATTTGAGTCAAGAGTTTGTAAGTTTAAGATTTTTATTTTAGGATAAATTATAAAAGATAGATTAGTTATAGATTACTCATGCTTATGTACACACATACAAAATTTATATAGTGTTTCCATAAGAAAAGTTTTTGGTTTTAGTTGTAACTGTTTTGGTTTTAAGCTTTAACTTCAATGCCTCAAAAATAGTTCACATGTTTATAATATGAGTTATTTTTATCACACATATTTGTATTTCAAAATATTGAAAAAAACTTATTTTTGTGAAATTTATGGAGTTTTTACGGAATTTAAGATGTATTTTAAAAAGTTATAAAAACTGTTTTTTGGGTTGCTGGCGGTCGGCTGACCAGTCGATCGATGTTCACAAGACGTGCACAAGCCCATGTGACTTGAGCTTGGTTGACCGACTGATCGATCGCAGTAAAGATCGACCGACCGACCAGTCGACCGACTGATTCTGTAGATCTCTTGGGTTTCTCGGTCAACCGGGCGGCCGACCGTTTTGCTGATTTGCTCAACACCCTTGTAGTTTTCTAACCATAACTTTTTATTCTTATATTCAATCAATATGAATTAAATTATATTCAAAGATAACCTTCAGAACTACATTTCTTATTCAATAGTCAATTTCTGATTCAAGTGTTAAAGATATTAAATATTGGGTTGAAGTCTGTTCTTATTCTGAAACAGTTTACAGTTTCTGGTTTGACACCTTTCAGTATTTTATTGATAACTTTTGACTTCTAAATGATATTGATTTGATTTAAGTTGCATTAGAAATAACAATTAAAGATCTATAAATTCTTACTATATACTTATTTTCAAATTCTGATGCTTTAGGCCTTACAACTGTACATAGAATTGACCTATTGCTGGGTCTGTGGTCGGTTGACCGCTCGTTCTACCGCCAGATTCTACTGGTTAGAAATTTGATCATTGATCGATCGACCAGGCAGTCGACCGACATGCCATTTCTGGTAGTTTTTGAAGCATAACGGCTAGTTTTTCTTGGCCTATAAATATGTTGACTAAAGGCCCATCACTCTAGTTTTGATGATGATTAACTCATGTAGTTATAGTATCAATGAACTTGTGTTTATATAGTGTCAGATATTTCATCAAGATCTTAGTCAATGTTTAGCTTCAACAAAAGATTCGAAGTCAAGTTTTGAAGCTATCACGTGTTGAAACAAGAGCTCGCGCATCAAGAGCGCATCAAGTTGTAAACCTCAGTTCCCAGCAAACATATGTCAATACTGGTATCTGATATCTTATTTAATTATCCTGAGAGCCGAATTGATGCCATTTTAGTTCAAGATATTATTTCCCAATATTTTAAATTTTTCTGTTCTGAAATTTTTTTGGGAATTATTGGAGAAGAATCTCAATTCATGATTGACCCGTGTTATACACTGACTCTGAGATTTTTAATTAACAATTAAGGATGAATTTAAGAGATCATACTTCACAACAATGTTCTAGATGTCATCTTTCCTTTTGTGAATTTTTGAGGATTTTTCTGAATTAATAGAAATTTAACCAAATAAACTAATAACTAAATGCTAATATATAAAAAATGCAATTAAATAAAATATTCTAAATGAAAATATAAAACAAAAAGCCCTTTTATATTTTAGTACACAGTTTCAAAATTGTGACCCCTTTCTTGGCCTTTAATCCACCAACCATAATGCCTTCATAGCTTTTGGTATAAAAAGGTAACCATTCTATTTAACCTTCATTTGTTTACTCTTTTATTCTTCCAAAATTACATAAAATCAAACTCCTTTAATTGTTTGCTCCAACTTTCGAAGCCATGACCACCGCCCCCACATCCTTAAGCCCACACCACTTGACCACTTTGGCTTTGGTTTGTAAACCACACATGCTTTATTTAAACACTCGGTACCTCATCTTCTTCTATCCCAACAAACATGATCTCCACTTCCTGCACTCATGTATTTTACTCACGATTTTCCACTCTCGCACGTATCTCTCCCCTCTCTCTCACGTTCTCCCACTCTCCCTCTATCTCTCTCTCTTCCCCTCCCCCAATCACTAAATGTGTGCCCATGCCAACAATGGCAGCTCTTCCCTTTGCCGCGCGCATCAAGGAGGAGCCCCCTTGCACCCAGCCCCATGCTGCCCTTGAGCGCAGCCGAGTCCCGAATCTCCATGGCCTGCCTTCAATGCCCCATCCTGGCTTTGCCGTGATGCAACAACCCTCTCCCATGGTTGCTGCTCTCCTCCGAGATCATCCTTCGCGAGCCCTCCTCCACGGCAAGCCGCCGCACTCACCATCTCCGGTAACACGAAGCTGCGGCCCCTTGGCAGCGCACACGGCATCCCTATCAACTTTCCCGTGCATGCGTCCAACTCTGGCAAACTCCACGGTCTTCACCTCCACCGGGGAACCTTCCCTATGCCTAAGACCAAGCGGCGAGCTCCTCCTCACTGCCGTGGGCACCCGCAGCCTCCCTTGGGGTAACACACTCCTTCCCTCCCTCTCACTCTTTGTAAGTGTGTGCGAGTTTTGTTATATCATTCTCTATGTAAAGCGTGTGTTTTATGCATTATTGGTTGTGTTTAGGTGTATGTGCATCTGCGCATGCATGTGTGTGGGTGTTTGGTGCATGAGTGTGTATGTCACTTTCTCTCCCTTTTTCCCTTACTATATAATTATGTATAGGTGTGTAATTAGGAGTGTTGTGCGTTAATAAGTATGTGAATGCATGGGAGTGTGTTTGGGGATGTATTTACATTTAAATGTATGCAAATGTAGGTGCATGATTAATGTGTATGTTGTGTGTGGGATGGCATCTTCTGCCTCTCTATGGGTCGCCGTCGATCGCCGTCAGTGAGCACGAATGAACCCGCGCCCTTCCCGGCGAGATCCTCTAGCCATCAACATCTTTTATGATTTCCATCCCCGCCGTTCGGTCGGCCATCGGCAACCATTTCTTCCTCTTGCCATAAGCTTTTTCCCATTCCCTCTTTATAACCTTGCATGCATATATATATATATATATTATATATATATATATATATATATATATATTATATATTATATATATATATATATAATATATATATATATATAATATATATATATATATATTTTAATGCATGAATGTGTGTGTGTGTTAATATTAATGTGTGTTGTTTGTTAACGTGTAGTATATGCATGCATGCATGCGGGTATGTATGATATGTGCGTGAGTGTGTGTTTGTGAATGTAGACATATGCATGTGTATGTTTATGAGTAAGTGCATGCATGTGTTTAATTAATGAGTGTATTTTAATTAATGGGTAGTATGTTAGTGTGTAGTAGAGTGTGTGTGTGTGATTTATTATTGTGTATTTATGTATGCATAGATGGGTATGTATATAGTATGTATGTATGTGTATACATGTATATGTATGTACGTTTGGGTGTATGTATGAGTACGTCTATGTCTATGTACAAGAATGTATGAGTATGTGTGATGTGTGCATGATTGCATGTTACAGTCCGGACTTGTTCATGCGATTTGAACTCAGTTGTGCCAGTTGTGGCCAATAGCCACCCGATTTGAAGACTGATCCACAGGATGGTCCGTAGATCAGTATCACTTCGTGCGGTAAAAACCAGGCGGCGATTCGGATCCAAAACTGTGTCATTTCATGTGAGTGTTTGCTCTTGTACCATTTTCTCTACTTACTCTTGTCAGTAGTATTTATATGTTACTTGACCATCTGTTTTACTTTACCAGTTTGATGACCTGTATCATTTCATGAGATATCAAAGATTGTTTAGCTTATTTATCTAGTTTATATGAGCATCTTTTGGCGTCATTTCATGTGTTAAAAATTCACCGTCATTGGATAGGCCTGATATTGATATACATAGATCGGACTTGATCTTGTAACCAACCTAATTATGATAAATCTTAAAATATAAATTTATTGATCTTAACGTTATTTAGTTCGTGATTGAGGATAGAGATTCATGTTTTATATATAGTGTTTATTGACCGTGGTTGGTGATATTCCGGCCGACACTCTTTTAGATGTTGAGGACAAGTAGGTGTGATATTACTTTATCGATGGACTGACTGATATACGAATAGATATGGACTTAGTTAGAGTTGGAGTTAACCCGTGATACATTTTACATTGGATCTTGATCAGTTTATAGAGGAGTTTGACTTTGTTAGATTGTCATTATGTGTTGTGTGTATAGCTTACCCTTGATATAGATATGTAACATGATCTTGGTTTTAGATTGTTGAACCAAAGACTTTCAGAAATACCCTAATTATATTGATTGAGTATTAATGATCTTATCGATGTTGGATACTAAATGTAGAGATGATCTAGATTTCTTGTTGATTGAGGACGTTACCCTCCTTAGCTATGATCTTGATTATAGTTAGATGAATCTGGTTTTGAGGATGTTTTCATTCTTTACTTGTGATCTCGGTATCTGTTATGTTAGTTAATTTCGAGGATACCAATAGACTGCTATTTATTACTGTTACACAGTGATATAGATAGAATTATTATGAGAGTGAATTCATCGATATCAGTGATAAAATATATTCAGAGTTTGATAGCTTTTACTATTTGATCTCTGTTATTGGTGATTTGAGGTTCAGTGTCTAAACTTGTAATTGTAATTATTCATGTTACTGAAAGTTACTAGGAAAACTTCGTTAGATCGTAAACGCTCGGTGCATCTCTATTTATCGTTTACTCGATTACTATTATTATACTGTACTATTATAGGTAACATGAATATTGACTGATTAAACTGAATTAAATAATAATGTAAAAAGATAACTTACACTGGGATTAAAAAAATTGATGGAGGAGATAGCGTCTGTATTTTGGGTGGACCTAGAATATAGGTTGCGCAGCCAAAATGAGGGTTCCACTGCAGGGTTCTCGGGGATGACTGGCATCCATCTGATATTACTGTTACTGTTACTGAGTACCTAAAGATACGGCCCTGGTTCAGCGCCAGGCATCTGGGGCCATGGTCCCGGTATGTACCAGACCAACTTAAAGTATGGGCAATGTCTCCAACCAATCAGTTTCAATAACTTAGGAACTTGATTGACACATGTGGTAGGCGCAGTATGGGATGCGTCTACTGCATGTGGTAATTGGTGTTCGCTGACATAATTAATGACAAAACTGAAATCTTACATTGACATTATAGACTGAACTTGATATATATGACTGATTGTAGACATCTGATAATACCAATGAACTAACTGTACACCTGACACCTGATTGGACATCTGATTTTGTACTGACTGATTTTATTTCTTCTATTCATGCTTTGTATGTTATTTCTGTTTTATTCCAGTATATATGTTTCATATTCTGCTCACATTTATATTCATATGTCTTTTCTTTCATTCTTACACATTCACTAGGAGTTCTAATTCCCTGAATTTGCATATCCAGATCTGAGGCTATTTATTGATGTCCAGGTCTTTGGAGAGGATCACATGTACTTGAAGAGCTAGAGTCTCTCTCTTCCTGATTATCGGTATTCCTGTTCTTTTCTTCATATATTACATCCAGTCACATTTCATATTCTTATTCATATGCTATCATTGTGTTAGATATTTATGTATTATTGCAGTGATTTTAGTGCCTTTATAGATGATTATACAGCTTGTTCAAGTTACTTTAGGCTTAGCGTGTATACGTAGGGCATTCTCCTCACGTATATACATCGCCGACTCTCGTTGTGACTCTGTTTTTTCGTATTTTGGGAAGCGGGGTGTGACATAAGTACTCAAGAGGAGTCTAACTCTTTGGATCAAGGTTTGAACCAAGTCAAGAAGGCGAAGAAAATTTTCAAGAGAAGATTTTCGTGAAGACTTGTGTCATATTTGTAAGTGTTAAGATTTTGTGTTTTAGATAAAATGTAAAGGATAGATTAGCTGTGGATTGCTCAAACTCATATATACACACACAAAATTTATATAGTGTTTTCATAAGAATAGTTTTGATTTCAGAAAATACCGTTTTGGTTTTGAGCTTTAAAGAAGATATCTTTACATTTCATAAATAGAGTTCATCAAAATGAGTTTATATGGTTTATATATGTCTTGAATTTCATCCATACATATTGATGGCTCAAATGTTTGGAAAAACTTATTTGATGTTTCTATAACATGTTTTTAAGTTTTGTATTTATCGAAACTTTGTTTAGAGTTTATTATAAAAAACATAGATATTTCATCTTATGTGTATTGAATCATATCCATACACACTAAGCTTCAAAAGTGTTTAAAATATCTTATTTTTGTATTTGAAGAAGTTTTGAAAAAATCATTTTTCAAATTGAAGATTGATTTTGAAAAATACGGGTTTTTGTTTAAGGCTAAATTTCTATATCAAAAAAATGGTTCAAAAAGTTTGTAATATGTGTTGATTTTTTATCACATATATTTGTACTTCAAAGTATTTCAATGAACTTATTTTTGTAGATTTTATGTGATTTTATGGGATTTTATAGAAGTTTATAAGACCAAGTTTTAATCCCTTTTTATCCCTGACCTGGCTTTCTGCCAGTCGACCGACCGGTTGACTGAGCCAGAAGTCGGTCGACCGAGCAGTCGGATAATGTATACAGAACGTACACACAGCCTTGGCTTGAGGACCAGTTGACCGGGCGGTCCAGCGATCCAAAGAGTTCAGTCTCTGGATCTGGCCCAGGTCAACTGGGCGTCGACCGGCCAGAGAGAGCTTTGCTCTCTTGTTCTTGCCTCGGTCGATCGTCCGGTTGACCGATAGGTCAAGACCTGGGCGTGGCTGACCGGACGATCGACCGGTGTAGCACCCGTTCTCGGGATAGTACCCAGATACGTGTTCCAATTTTTTTGATCATATTGTTTCAATTTTCTTCCAGTATTTATTTTCGGGTTGTGATTGCTTATGTTATTTGGTATCGAATCTAGATTCTAAGCCTGGAGTCAGCCCTGACGGACCGAGAACCCAATACTGGCATACTGCTCGATTTGACCTTTCTGGTAGTCCGATTTGACCGATTTCAGTTTCAAACACTATTTTCTAATATTTTAGATTTTTCATGATTTTTTGGAACTTTTCAAAATTATTTTGCAAAATCTAAAAAACTGGTGTCGATCGGCATCACTGACCGATTCCCAAATTTTTTTTACTTTTCAAATGGAGTTGAATTTTTAAAACGGATTTCACATTATTTCTTAGAATATCATTTTCTATCTAAATACATTTTTTGAGATTTTTCAGAACTTATCAAAATTTGACCGGTTTTGGTGTCGACCGGTATCGCCAGAAGATTCCAGAATTTTTAGTTTAAAATCTGATTAAATTTCTTGAATCTGATTTCATCGAGCATCTTAAAATAATATTTTCTATTTTTAAGAATTTTTTAGAGCAATTCTGAAACAGTCGATTTTTACCCTATTTAAATAATAATATTATTTTTCCTTCTTTTCTTTTCTTGCTTTTTCCTTCTCAACTCCTCTACTTATACTCCTATGATATTCTATTAATTTAATTATTTAATAATATATTCATTTATTATTATTTTCTTATTTCTTTTCTTTTTTTTATTTTTTTCCTTTTCCTTTCTTTTCTTTCTTTTCTTCTTTTCTTTTCTTCTCCCTTGCTTCTCTTATGCCTTGCACCCACCCCAATCCCCTACGCCTGCAACAGCAGCAAGGGGCAGCCCTTTCCCCCATTCCTCTCCCATTCCCTCTCTCTTCTTCTCCTTCTTTAATTTCCTTTATTTCATTCTTTATTCTTCCCCATCTCCTCCATTTTTATCTCTCCACCAAAACCAACACCCAATTTCTCTCTCCCTCAACCACCGCTGCCTCCACCATCACAGCCGCCGCCCGCAGCCGCTGCCGCACCCTCACCTCCTCACTTTCGTTCCCCACTTCACTCCTCTCCAAACTCCAACTCCTCTACTCCAATTTCACCAAAACCCATCACTCCAATCTCATCTTCTCTAAAATTCTCCATCAAACCATCTCCTCCTCCACTTCTAACCACCCCACAACCATCTCCTCCTCCAACTCCCCATAACCACCACCAACCACCACAACTACCACCACCACCATCAACCTCCACCACCACCAATACAAACAACAACACCACCAACCACAACAACATCAAAGCCAAACCCCCTCCTCCCCAAGGCTTAGCCGCACCGTCCCCCCTCCTCCGGCGGCGACGACGGCCAGGCCGTTGGCCACCTGTCCCCCTCCCCTCTCTTCTTCTTTTCTTCTTTCTTTTTTTCTTTCTTCTTTCTTTCTTTCTTTTGTTCTTTACTTTTTCCTCCTTTCCACTTTTACACATCCCCTAATTCCTAATTAACTCTCCATATTTTCCAATATACCCCTCTTCTCTATTTCTTTATTTTTTTTCTCTCTTTAAACATATCCAACACACACTCTCTCTCTCCCTACAACCCTCTCTAACTAATCCTGTCTCTCTCCTCCCTTATTCTCTCTAATATATATATATATAATTTATTATATGTATTTATATTATTGGATTGGTAGTTACTCGCACGTATTAGTAGATTTCTCGAATATTACTTGGTATTTCATTCTGATTTTAGTCGAGTACATTTCATGTGTTGTTTCATGCTTATTACCATCGTTACATGCCTAATAATTATTATCTTGCTTTTTAATACACGATGTCTCATTATGCGAGTGATATATGATATGCGAGTACAATTTCTCTTAAACAAGCATCTACTTTATTTTGGGCGAGTACTTTTCTTTTGTTGCTTCATATCTTGTTAATGCTACTTTAGCTTTATTACCTGATATATGATGTTGTGACTCTCACCAACATATTAATTATCTGACACTGGTATGTTTACACTTGACACCGATACTTGACATGTTATCACTTACCTGATACTTGATACTTGACATTGGTATTTGACATGTTGTACTTGACACTTGAGATCAGACACCGGTACTTGACATGTTATACTTGACACCGATACTTGAATCTGACACAAGTACTTGACATGTTATACTTGACCCTGATACTTAACACTTGATATCTGGCGCCAACACTTGATATCTTATACTTGATACCTGATCTCTGACACCTGCACTGGATATGTTATACTTGACACTTGAATCTGACACCGGTACTTGACATGTTATCACTTGACACCCGTACTGCCACCTAATATATGACACTTGATATTGACATGCTATCACACACTTGACATGCTATCACCTGGTACTAGTACATTTGACCTGATATTGTGACACCTGACTA